>CACKRE030005126.1:60570-78404 GCA_902602495.3 Ectocarpus sp. CCAP 1310/34
CACCCCCCCCCCCCACAAAACGCGCGTTCTCTTCATCGCAACTCCAACAGCAACATCACAAAAGTTCGGTTTGCTTTGTGACGGGTGGAACATCTACTTACACGTCAAAGACAAGGAACAAAAGCGTTCTCCTCTTTACAGATCCAACGCAACAGCGACATCCGCGTCTAACCTTCGACGGCAGCTCCTCTACATTCTCGACTCGACTTGCGCGCAAAAATCGGCCGGAAATCCTGCCACACGCGTGGAAATCCGAAAAGCACAGCACCCCATAGCACCCACCCCCCACTTACGTCACTGTCGAACTCGTGTCCCCCAAGGATCGCGCATGACTTGCACGCGTTGGTGATGAGGCTCGCCGTCTTGTAATAGCTCTTCCGAAGGTAGAGGGAGATGTCCAGCAGCTTGTCGGGGTCCATCTTCAGCTGCATGATCTCTCCCTGCACCAGGCTGTCCAGCGCCGTGGCCATGATCTCGACCACCTGGACGTCCCCAAGTCTCGCCAGCAACACCGACGCCCGAGCCAGGAGGTAGTCCCCGGCCAACACCGCCACCTGAGGGGTTTCCAAAGGGAAAATGATTATTTGGTTGCTTGCCTTTTCACGACAGTGACATCTCCGAGACAGGGAGGTGCCGCTATTTGTCAGAGGGGGGACATGACAGTGGATGGATGCTAGTAACCCCAGGAGTTTCGCTCACCTCCGGAAGCGTTGGTTTAATCAGGTGCAACACCGCACAACACAGCGATGCCGCGGACGAGCGGCGTTTAGCCACCACCCCCAGCAAAGAAAAAATCGAACATGTAGTTCGGTTCTCTTCAAGCCCACGCTTACATGTATTGGTTTACTTCGTTCAAATTTCGTCCAATGGTTAGAACGTTGCCTTTTCACGACGAAAATACGGGTTCAATTCCCGTGAAGGATTTAATTGTAGGAAAGAAAAAAAAAAAAATCCTCAACACCAACAGCGCATTGCGCGCGAGAATAGATGGCGTCCCGCACTTGAGAACTGCTGTATCGAACTTAGATATGAGTAGAATACCATTTGTGAGCCCGGTCAAGAGCACTTCAGAATTTGGCTTGAACATTACATCAAACGCGAGACGTGAGCACCGATATCTCTGTGAGCCCGGTGTCTTACACGAAAACCTATATATAGCGGCAATTTGTAGCCCACAAGAGGAACTTCTGAAAGCTCCCCAGCCCCGGACATACCCAAGTGCGGGCGATGTCTGTATAAAAAGGAGTGTTAGAACACCAGTTGGTTGTCACGTACTCTTGGATCGAAACAAGTACGGACAAGAAAAGGAGGGCAAATAAAATACCGTGAAACGGTCGATTATTCTTCGCGTCGAAAAAGGCTACAACGTCCCCGGCCCCCACCTTGTTGCTGTACAGCTTGTGGACAGCCATCCCGCCCCTCCTGACCTCCGCCTCGTCGAGAACGTCGTCGTGGATCAAAGACGCAACGTGGATCATCTCCGTGATCTGTCCCAACTGTTCTCTCGAACGACGCGCACACACAGGAAGGGGGGGACGTGTGTCGATGAAAGTTGGCATGTCGTAGGACAAGGGCGTGTGTGGATCGTACAATGTACACGCATAAATATACATGTGCCTCAAAGCAATAACGTGCTCGTTGTACATGTATCTTACCTGTATGTTTATCGACAAAGCTGCTTCTACTATGTACAGTATCGACAGCTCTGTCTTTCATTCACGAGGTTGTTTTCTCACAAGCTCTGCCTCTCTCTCATCCACAGCTTTTGTGTTTCCGACGAGAGCCCTGCTTCGGTCACTCACAGCCCTACCATCGCGGGCGTGAGCGCAACCTGCCACCGTGTACACACGACATGAAGCCGCGTTCCCGTATCTTACCTGCCCCTGCCGTGTGTACTCTTCGCTGTCTCTGTGCGCCTCCATTGGCTTGTCGCACGTCGCCAGCGCTGCTCGGTAGTGCGAAAAAAGTGGACATAAAAACGAATGAATCGACCATATGATGAATATATGTAGCCCGCTTTCCAGGCCCGGCTGCATTCCTCCTTGAAACTACACCGCGTCGAACAACATGAACATGGCTGCTAATCTGGATACTTAACGTGTTGAAAAAAAAATACGGGGAGGGGGGGCGGCGGGTCGCCAAAAAAAAAACACTCACCCATGAGCGCGACGATGGTCGGGCGGAAGCGTTTCCCGTGGCGCTTCTCGAAGAAGTGCTTCGCGGCCATGGACAGCACCGGGTGCTCCGACTCGACCAGCTCCTTGATGGTATCGGTGAACGGCGACAGGTCTTCGCTCGCCAGCTTGAACGGGTCGATATCTGTTCGCCGGGATTTTTTTTTTTTTTTTGCGTCCACGCCAAACGTCGGTCGTTGGATACGCGAAAGAAGGCAAAGCTAAAACCGCGCACGCCGGCTTGAACACACCTTGTAGGTTGAGAGAGAGTTTCTTTTTTTCTTTTTTTTTCGTCAGGAGAGCGGAGAGTTGCTGAGAAAAAAAGACTTCTAAAACACCGCTCACGACAGAGTAACAACGGCAAGCTGGCCTCGATTTCGGTGCCAAGTACCGTCCTATATACGTCGGAACTGCACCATCGCAGACGCGAGGTTGACCACTACCGGAAGATATCTGGAAGATCGCATGGATAACAAAACACTCGGGGGACGAGAGAGACCAAGCGGATGGTAGTGTAGTATCGTGTATCGTACAGGTGGAACTGCTGCAAAGAGCGGCTCCAACACGGCGAAAGGGGGGGGNGGGGGGGGGGGGGGGGGACGTTGATCAAACATTCCACCGGCATGTCTAACGGACATCGGATAAACACTACGAAGTAGTGCGGGGTGAACAACGTTCAAGTAGGTCCCAGATACACGTTACAATGGGTACCGGGTAGACGTAAAAACCAAGAACCAGGTACTACAACGATTTTAATTCGCAAAGTCGGAGACTCAAAAATACGACACGAACGAACACTGGCATTCGTAGTTGTGGGGTGTAATGTATCTCCGAAAACAGGGACGGCACTACATGAGTGTGTCTACATAACGCCGCAGCTGCTGCTGTGAAAGTAATTGGATCTACGCATGACGTAAGCACGTATCCGGCCCGAATACTGCGTTGTACCAGCCCAGGTTAAAAAAAAGGAGAACGGCGATCCTGGGTATCTACCAAGAAGGTGCGTCGCATAGCAGAGGTACGCCTACCGTGGTTCGCAATACAGAACTGAGGACTCACGCCGGCAGAAAAGAAGCAGCGGTGTGTTTTCTTCCGATGTGTCACAGCAACAGCCCTTTTTTACCGTGAATAGTAGCGGCGGAATTCCACAACTGGTGACTCGATACCTAACGACAAAGAACATCACAAAGAAACGCATAACCCCAAAATACAACGAAGAACTCCGGAGGAAATCAATATTATACGAGTACATAATATTGGCGCCGACCACTGTGTCCAGCGCGGTTGGTGTCTCCTCTCCTTCTCACCGTAGGGGGCGTCACCGTCGACGTCGAGGTCGATGTCGTCGCTCTTCCGCACCGTCGCGTCCGTGGACGGCGGCGGCGGTACGGTGTCGAACAATCGGTAGGCCGGCTTCAAGTCCAAGTTCCCCAGGGTGGCCGCGCGGTGACGCCTGCCGCCGCTGCCCCCGCCCCCGCCCCCGCCATGCCGTCGAACCCCGCCCTTAACAGCAGCATCTCGTCGACTTTCCCCCTCCCCGTCGCCGTCCGGTGATGGACACACCGACGCGCGCGCGTTTCCCGAGCCTCCCCCGACTAAGCTTAGCGGGGAAGATAATGCGGAGTTTCCCCACGGCGACGACGTGTGTGGGTTGTTTCGCGAGGAGACGATGCTCGTGGAGGGGGCCGACAGGAAAGCCCCGACGCCCGCGAGACCGCAGCACGCCGCGCACGCCGTCGTGCGCATCGCTGTTGCTGTTTTCATCTTTGGTCCGTATGCTACCGGGCTTGCCCGCCTTGTGTTGTGTTTTTGAATCCGCGACTAAACTGCTGGCTCCTGTCTGGGAACTACACGGAGTGTGACGATGACGCTGCTTTTGCTGCCCCCTCAAGGTTCCGTGTTGATGGTTGCGATGGTTTCCCGCGCGGAGTTGTGGGCGCCTGCAGGCGCATGTGGGTCGGCGGCGCGGTGAGCATCGTGCGAGTGCAGGCTCTTTGCTTATCAGGGGATACATCTCTGACTTAGCCAGATGGCAGCAGGGTTAAAGGGCAGCTGGTTTCAGGGAAACACGGTGGTGACGAAGGTCAGCCACCTCGCAGTGGAGAGAATAGGATTGCAGAGGCCGGGGTATGACGCTGCTACCCCTGAACTCCACGCGACAAGTTTTTTACAATCCTGCTGCCGTGCTTTTGCAGGGGCAACACCGGAGGGCGATGAGTGCACCCGCAGAGACGATGAATCTCGGGCTTTCGTCGGTGCGTGGTAGTCGTTCTCGAGGAAGCGAGCAAATGGTTTGAACTGCTGCTGCTACCTGCTGCTGCGCGGAACGTGCACACCACGCGGTGTTGCGTGCTGACTGACGAGAGAGCCACGCACGCCGTAAGAATAGCATATACTGGGTGCTACCTCGCCCAGAGCAACCCTCTAGAACAAACGACGTCTGGGTGACCATGGACTATAGTTGCCATCCATGCGAGGTAAGGACGCCTCCCAAACGTGAAGTCGCGTAGTCACGACAGCAGAAAATCGAGAGATTCGTCCCTGTTTTGTATACCAGCGGCACGAGCCAGGCAAATCGGCGTGTTTTGGGGAGATGCGAGAAGGAAAATCCTGCCAAATCACCCCACACAGATCCGCAAGCGCCCATGAACTCACCTGCGGTCCTGAATCTGGTGTGACAGCTCGGGGTGGTGTACTCTCGAGTGCAGGCGGTGTCTAGTCCTCGGAGGGTACGGTGTTCTGTGAGGATCAGGCAGCTGACAGACCCGGAGCCTGACCCAGCGGGAGGTCTGCGTTGGTGAAATCTGCTCTAAATGTCAGATAAATCCGGCCCCGTTGTTCCGATATTTTCCAATGGAACTCCCATCTTCATACGCCGATTTTCGGGCGCGCGTGCCCCCTGCATTCAACCCTGCAGCCAGCAACCAGCGGCAAGCGGAAAGCACACACACAGCCAGCAGGCCCTCAGCTTTGTGTCGAGAGAGTCTACAAACGTATACGTTGTACGCTGGAGAAGGTTTCTCGGAGAAGTGAAGTGCCTACCTCTACTGCATTACAACCAAGGGCTTTATTCTCTGTGTGCTACAGGGGCACACAGAGGGAAAGCCGTCTCGTGCAGTTCTTTCAGGCGCAGCACAGCTACAGCAGTGTACAGCAGTAGCTGCATGCCATCAACGGGCTTGGGACAGCAGCAGCACCACCACCACTTCTGCGGCAACAACGTGAACGCAGTCGCCCTCGTCTCTTCCGGCTCCATGATGGCGAGTCTGATGCGGCGGTCTCCCATCCGCTGCCAAGCCCTGGCAGACACGGTGATGGCGCAGAGAGGCTTGTCGATGACGTCGAGGGAGCTCGCGGCGTCGCGGCAGTGCGGAGACATACCGACGGAGACGCTGTCGCTGGACGATGACTTCGTCGTAATCAACAAGGTTAGCACCACGACGCAAACCATCCTTACCGTATCGCGAGTGTTCGTTTCATGCCGTACTTTTAGTGTGCATTTCATATTCCATCTCTGAGCAACACTCGAGGCGGTGTACGAGGTCTCGTTGTTGGCATCCGTTGGGCGGGCGATCCTCACATCCTTCCGCCGTCTATGGTCGACACGACCTTCTCACGACGCTGCTGTGGCGCTGTCTTTCGTGCGTCCAGATGCGCTTGCATCTCTCTCTTTACGTGGGGTCCACGCGAACGACTCGTCTCGAGGACGTGTACATGCCATTTGTCGTTGTTACAGTACAGCAACGCTATTATTGCGCCGCGTATGGTTAGGTCATGTCAATCGACCCTCTTGACACTTCCTCGACTTCACTTACTCGAGATTTATGTGCATGCCAACACCCACGACATGTCGATACCGTAGGTTTCATGACGTAAGATATCGCACCCGCTGGACCGGTTTTCAAAGCTCGGTTCCTCGACAGCAGAGGGATGACGGTGCCGAAAATGGCGGCTTGGAATTGTCTCGTTCAAGATCTTCCCGAAGATGCACGACTCGATTTCGGCATCCTCTTCGTCGTGGATTAATCGACCTTTCAAAGTCGGTCCAGGGGGAGTGGTATCTTCCGCAACCTACGGTATGCTCTCTTCGTAGTAGGGCGACCCTAACGTACCGCGGTTCTCGTCGGGTCACCCTACTAGGCACGTCAGAAACACTGCATATGGAGAAAGCTTGGCTTCCACAGCGTACTCCTCTCTTGTGTGTGCATGGTCTGTGGCGGATGACTGTTGGAAGCAGACATGCCCACACCAAGGAACGTGTTGTTTGCCACCACCACCAACGCTCTCTTTCTCGTCTCTCTTGCTTAGTTTTGTTCACGGAGTGTTGAAAATTCGCCTGCTTTTTGTCCTCGCCTCGAAAACTCGCGACTGGTGTGCACCACAACAGCAGTCGTAGATAGTCTGCCAGTGGCAGAAAACCCGTTTTGTGTGGATGGGGTTGACGACCTTGGTCCGCGGAACGACCCGCGTCATCAGCGTGATAGGGACCACGGAAAACGTGCCATTAGATATAGCGTTTCCATCAAATCACCAGTTTGTTGACCAGCCTTCAGTGCATGGTGGCTCAGCAAGCCTGCAAAAAAGGCAAAGATGGGTACTTCAAACTGCACCCGCCGTAATGTATGTATATCTCCGCAGAACGGTCCACCTCCCTTCCCTTCCGCCGTGCGCCTTCCTGCATCGCGCGGGGCAGCCGGCAGATGTGCGTATGGATGGGAACTTCGACGTAGCCGTGGACAAGCTCATCAGATACTGGTGCCCTACCCTGGAAGACAAGGAGCTCAAATGGGTGCACCAGTTGGACTTCGGTGAGTGGTTCCCCGCCCCCCGTCGTTCATGATCATCCGCCGTACTATGCGGTCGTCTTTCCCTTGCAATAGGTTGATGGTGGTCACACCTGTCTCCGGCGGCCTGCACACTCGGCCGGGTGTTCGGTGAGGAGGGTGTTGAGGTGCTCCCAGGCGCTACGTGGTATGTTGTCGATGTGTGGTGGTCGAAGCCTGCATCGGAAGGCAGTACTTCATTTGTTGTTGTTGTTGTTGTTGTTGGGTGGCGGTTGTGTTGCTGTTGGTGGTGTTTTCACAGGAACGAACGAACCGATTTGACCTACCAGTATCTCCTAGTGCACTCCCTCCGTGGCCTTCAAGGCAAAGGCTGATGTCTGTTGTCACAAGCTTCCCCACAACGACGTGCGTGTTAAGCTGACAGCAACAAACGAAAACGTGGAGCTTTTCGGCAGACATACGCAATGTCCTACAGTACTTTGTTGCATTTTTTGCGTCGGACCAGCCTACTTGACGTGGTATGTGTGCACGCACACGCAGCTGACGGTCATGGCCAGTTGGCGGAGCAGTTGATGTGACACTCGAGGTGCCCCCTTCACATGCATTCGTACGTACGTGGGCACGCCGTCGATGTAATTGTTTTGTTGGGCGTCTATGTACCTCCGTGTTGTCTAGCGTGGGGCGTCTGATGATGTGTGTTGTCGTTCTCTTATGTTTTTGTGCATCCTGTATCTAACCCTAACCCTAACACCGAGGTGCTTATTTTCATTTGCGCCTTAAATCTTGTTGTTCTTAACATGGGGGCGTGTGATGCTTGTTCTCGCACCCGGAACACGCTGCTGCTTGTCAAACAAGTACCCACGCAGCCTCAGCTGTACCAAGCACCCTCCGCCCATCCACCTGCTCCTGCCTGCCATTTCGTGCACCCTCACCCTTCGCCCCCTCCCCCCCCTACGCTGCCCCCCCCCCGCCCTTGCGCGCGCCCGGTCTGCGTGCACAGCGACATCAGGGGTGTTGTGCGTCGCGCTCCACCGAGAAGCGGCGGCACGTGGCTGCGAGGCGTTCCGAGAGCGCCGAGCGAAAAAGTCGTACCTGGCGGTGGTCCAGGGAGCCGTCGACCCGGAATCCGTCCCCCGGCGGGAGGAGGAGCCGGACGGGTGGAGGGAGGGGAGGGATGGCAACGGCGGCGGCGGCGGGGGCGGGGGCGGGCGGAAGCGAAGGCCGGACTCGGTGCAGCACACTCCGGCCCATGGATTCTTCCAGCGGAAAAAGGTGAGAGCTGTAGGCTACACGTGCGTCGTACGGCATGTACCCAGTAGTCCACGCAGGTTTTTTCAAGCAGACAAACAGATATAAAAGAGTATGTATATAATCGGCTAAGTTAGGGCTAGGGTTAGGGTGTGCGTACCCCCTGCCAGGTCTTTTTGTCTTTTGTCGTAATCAGCGTACTCTCTTTGCGTAGGCAGTAGCAGACACCATGGCAGTTGTTGTGGGGTAGCAACAAAGGAGCGAAAGGGCTAGGGTACGTTCCTGGCACCGGGGCTAATTAGGAAGGCGGAGAAGCAAGGAGCGAAAGAGGTGTCTGAGGGAACATCGCCCGCCGCCCATATGGAGGGGGTTCGTGGGAGGGATGGCGTTTGTGCCCCCGCGTCATGGCGCCCGTAAAGTGGAAGATGGGCTCTTGGTTTTTTTGTTGTTGTTGCGCCGAACGGTGTAGCATATCTGTTTGCAGTTGTTTCAACACAAGTGGCGTAATGATGGAGCGGGTTCGACGTCGAGCACAGCAGTAACTCTCTGTGTTTTTCGTTGAACATTTCTGTGCTGTCCGGATGCACGGTTTTGGCAATCTTCCCCTCTGTATGTTAGAGCTACGCTAACGCTCTGCCGCCCGCCCGGAGCCACAGATGATAGTTTTCCTTGTGTTCTGAGCTGTTTCGCGCTGGATGTCGCCTGGGTCGCGTTTGTCAAGCGTGCGCCATGGCTTTTTTCCGCCTATTGTACCGTTCCACCCCGACCTTGTGCTGGTGTGATGCAAGGCGCATACGAGGTATAGCGTGATCGTCGATGAATAAACCAGGGTGTGATCGCCCACGTTTTGAGCGCCTGCCGTTGCGCGCAACATGCCCCTTGTGCACAACATCCAAACTCATCTACAACATCCAATCGCTTGTCCTTGTCGCAACTACATTAGGACCTTCTCCTGAGGGCCATCGAGCTCGGCGAAACCTTGTCCCCGGAAGACCTGGCCTTCTCGAAGCTAAGCTGGGGGGACATCAA
Organism: Ectocarpus sp. CCAP 1310/34; assembly: GCA_902602495.3. Taxonomy (NCBI): domain Eukaryota; class Phaeophyceae; order Ectocarpales; family Ectocarpaceae; genus Ectocarpus; species Ectocarpus sp. CCAP 1310/34. The sequence continues at coordinate 69,806 of CACKRE030005126.1, forward strand.
GTTCGACAAGGCTGCCTCGCGGCCGTTCCACTCAGCCGCAAAGGCTGACAAGATTCGTGCCGTTGCGGAAGCGGAGGCGGCGAGATTCCAGGCGGCCCAGGGCGCACCGGACCGAGGAGTGTTCCGCGCGCCCGGTGATGGCGATGGGGAGCTTCGGGTTGATGCGTCCGTTTCCGAGGTGCCGGGGGACTTCCGCATGCGGTTGGACGAAGAGGCCGGGGGGAAGGGTAAGCCGTCGAGGACTTTCGTGAAGGTACTGGAGCACGGGTCGTACCGGGGACGATTGGTGACGAAGGTCTTGATGAGGTGAGGAGCGCTTGTTTTGGCCAGCTTTGACGGGTGTGGGAGAAGCAGTAGTATGTCGTCTGCTTTTGCCGGTTTCTTTTTTCCCTGATTGTTGTCATGTGTTTCTGATGGTTATTGGTTGGGACAAGTCGAGAAACAAATATTTTTGTTGTAGACGTGATCGCCCACATGACCACCCGGTGGCGGCACCACCCGTCGGTAGTACGGCAATGTGGAACAGAGGTGGCTTCATTCTAAGAGGGTACCTTACACGAAGGGTTCCGATATGAGAGGGTCGAAATTGGTTGCCACGGACTCGACCCGCGATAGTGTAGTTGGGTACCCTCTTATTCCGGTACAAGTTGGGGGCCCGATATGAGAGGGTCTGTGCATAGGGCCCTTGTCACATCGGAGCCACGACTGTATGTTCTGCTGACTCTTTGAAGTATTTTTCCCGCGATGCCGTGCTGTTACCTTTGTCCCCTGGGTCGCCTCCTCATTCCGCAACCAGGCCGCACACCGGGCGGCGACACCAGCTTCGGCTTCACGCCTTGCACATGGGGCACCCTATTCTTGGCGACACCACCTACGGGGACGCCGACCACACCATCCCCAGGATGTGCCTGCACGCGCAGTCTTTGACGCTGCGGCTCGCTCCCCCTTCCGACGCCGCTTGTTCTGACACCGAGGCGCCGGCGAAACAAGAGAGTGGAGGAGGTGTTGCTGAGTCCGCGGCGGCGGCGGCGGCGGCTGCGGCGGTGTCGACGGAAGGAGCGAGTTCCCAGGGAGGGATGGGTGGGGGTCGCGGCAAGCGGTACTGGGGCCGGCAGAAGGTGCAGCCGGCGAGAGTGACGGGCGGAAAGCAGGAGGTGATCTTGGACGTTGTTGCGCCCGACCCGTTCGTGTTCGTCGACGGAGAGCTGCAGTTGTAGCACGCACAGCCGTTCTAGTTGGGGATCGTCTGGGTGGTAATAAGAGACACTTGGAGAGGCAAGGACGAGGGGAAGATTTTTTTTTGTTAAATAAACGTGTTTCAGCCGTTTAATTTGGGAATTTTTTATTGTTGTGGTTATGGGGAGATTTGCCCATGCTCTCGCTCGGAGTATGTGGACAGCCGCACACCAAGAGATCGCGGATCGTTGGGCCGTAGCGCGCAGCAACGCTTTTCAGGACACCCTGGTTTGATAACAAACGGCTGCTCGTTAATTGTTGCGTCGGTGGTGCAACAGGGATCGATGACACATACATAGCAGACACAACATCGTTCGGGGTGGAAGTACGCACATGCAGTCGGTAAATCTTTGTGATCCCTCTTGACACATCGAAAACTGCCTTGTAAGTGCGCGGGCTGCTCGTTCAAGAGGCGTGCCACCAGCCTGGGCTGATTGGAAGACGAAAAAGGGTGAAGCGTACATATATTTCTGCATATGTCAAGGACGATTTCGTGTGCGCCTTTCGCCGGACATGTGGTCTGTCCGTATTTTGTGATTGAGGAGCGAAACGGACAAACGAAAACGGAAAGGGCGAGCCCAAAACAAACGAGGACTTGCCAATTGCCACGCGCCGTTTCGGGCCGTCAAGCCATCTCCTCTCTTGCGAGACTACTTGTACGTCGCGGATCACATTTTTTTGTCATTTTTTACCCAAGATTTTCATCTGCTGGATCAAGTGGACCAAGTCATCGGCCAAGCCCTGAATGCCCCAGCTAACACTAGCATTGACAGAAAACGAACCAACCCTCATCGCAACCGATGGCACACGGGACTATATAGACTACAAACTTAAATACTTTGTACACCCGGCACAACACACGCCTTACAACCACGCACGTCTATCAACACACGCCCTTGTGATATTGTCTCCCCAAAACCTAAAAAAAAAATAATACATCCCAAACCCTAAACAAAAACAATTAATTAATAAAACACACCCATATATAATACGCATTCAATTGACCGGTCATAACTTTTCATACACCCCCCCGTATTCCGAACAGGTCGTTGACAAGGCCCTCATACGGCAATTGGGCGAGGCCCATATCAGCATTTGGGGGGTTGAGTTTAACTTTTGGTGGAGTGCTATTTATGCATATAACTATGTAGGTGGGAGTTTTTTTTTTTTAGGTCACAGCCGTCCCAGTGGCCACACTCCTCTATACTACATTTCAAACGAAAACAACATACAACAGGGTTTCCAGGTTACAGAAACAGCAGTAGTGATCGCACGTGCGGCCCGAGTCCAGTCCAAGGCGCCGCGCGGCCTCTGGAAACGCTCTCATGAACCGCTTATACCCGAAAGGAAAGACGACCATGGCCGTCACACCTACATCCAACAACGTCAATATTGTCGCGTTCCACGATTGCCCTCCGAGGAACAAAAACACAATCTCAGCGAGATCGACACCAAGTGGCAATGCAATCAACGCGTAAGTCAAGCCGACAGCCGGGTTGTCAGGGTCGAGCGCAGAGTCTAACCTAGAGACGACGACCAGGTTCCAGAAGTAGCCCGCACAGAAGACGTTGTTCGTGACAAGGCAGAAACCGCAGGAGAGCACCAAGAGAGCGTAGAAGAGAATGACGAAGCCCCTCGCGTCCACCTTCTGTAGCAGCACGAGGCCTGTTACGGCCACGACCGCCGCCTGGCACATCGCGCCGAAATGCCCAGTCTTGGTTAAAGACCTGTCTGTCTGCCGAACGCCGTTCACTAGAATCGCAAACGGCGAGCCAAACCCTTCCATGACCTCATCCTGCTCCCCAACTCTTGCTCTGCAGAGCGAGAGCAGAAGCATCACGGCGAGGCCGACGGACTCCTGGACAGCCGACGCAGCGAAGACGAAGCTCGCAGCATCCTCGATCTTGAACGCGTCCTCAGCAATGGCATTGTTGAGGCTGAACACGGCCTCCAGCACACCGATGCCCAGAGCGAAGAGCTGGTGCCAGCGACGCGAAGTCAGACCACAGCTCTTTTCAACATCATCATCGGTTGGTCCTCCAGCTTCCGGCGCGGCAACAGCAGGGGTAGTTATTGGCCGTCGTGTACCAGACTCCACATCGGCGGCGTGTACTTCAACAACAACAGCTGAGGCGCCAGCAGGAATTGAGGTTGCCGAAATCCAGCCTCCGCCTTCAGCTGGGACCGGTTCGTTCGCCACTATCACTGCTGTTGGAAGCTCGTCAGAGAACACTGCAGAAACTGCTGCCACTGGTGCTACGCTCATCCGGACGGCGTCCGAGGGTTGCAGCTTCGCTGGGTGCCAGCTGGTGCAAACCCGGATGCAGCCGGATAGCCCAGTGCCGAAAAGAAAGATGGGATGCGGAGCGTTTGGATGACGAAAGGTGACGGTTCGGGAAAGTAGTTCGCCCTCCGTTGTTACAGTTAGTTGCCGTATATCGTGCACTAGACTAGACTACATCGATCAACAGCAATCCAGCAGTTGTCAAGCGAAACTGCGACGTGTTCCTGTACCTGTAAAGACAGAATATTACAACACACGACCTAACGGAGGGTTTCTCCCTGATAATTTTGTCGTTGATCCCGTAGATAGAGAAAAATACTGGGGAGATGTCTTGTGGTATTTTGTCCCATCTATATTATTATGTTTTCATCCACAGGAAACAAGTTCCCTTCCTTCACACTTGAACGTAAACACGAACGGCAGGGCCGCGATTGTCTACTGCAACGGACATCATCAGGCAAGAAGGTAGATACAGACTCTTCAGAGCAAAAGTGACCCGTTTCCGCGGGTCGACATCGCCACCGCGGCTACAGACAGACAGCGGAGCCGAGGGGACACAGCGCTGCTACTATCACACGCATGACGTTTACGTGACGATGGCAGAGGCTCTACCTCCTCGGCATCAAGCGGGGAGGGGACACGTAATTCAGACAGAGCAGTGAGACCCAACAGCTTTCTCTCGGTACCATGAGGACGAGCACGCGCGCTAGGCACTACGCAACATGATGGGGTTGATCCAAGAAGAAGAGGCATTCGAGGAAGACTGCACTGCTGCTGCTGCTGCTGCTGCTGCTGCTGCACTCGAAGAGGAGGAGGAGGAACCCAAGGCAAAGCAGCAACGGCGGTCCTATTCCCGGCCGGAGTACATGAAGTCGCCCTAAGGACAGCAGTGACTAGGGAAACTCGCAGAGCTGCATGCTTCGGAGGGTGGGCTTCACGAGGACAGCCGAGAGGCACGGCAGTTCGTCGGTGCTTTCGGAGTCCCCTACGAAATGTTCCTCGCCATCGTCAAGGCTGTGGCGCCCGCATTTCCAGCAGCTACACATGACGTAGCTGGCCGGGAGTGCGTCCCCGTGGAATTGAAGGTGCGTTGTGACCCAGTGTCTGGATTTTTACTTGACGGTAGGACAGCATGCAAATAATAACTGGTGCTTGCTGTTGCAGACTGCTCTTCTATTTTCGTCTCTCCTCTGCGCTGTGCACGAGCTTCAGACGTGTGAACGTAAAGAGAGAATCCTCGCACAGCAGTCGTGTGTACCACAACATTTTCCAGGACCCGCACCTGCTGCTGTACGGCCTCCATGAATGCAATCCCCTCGTGCTCTTGTCCCTACAACCGCAAATGACACAAGATACCGTACCCCCTGGACCGATTTTCAAAGGTCGATTTCTCAGCTGCAAAAGGGGGAAAAAAAAAGGAGTCAGCACCGAAAACGGCGCCGTAGAGCCCTCTCGCCGGGAGCTTTCCGAAAATGGATCGTTTCGTTCATGCATCCTCTTGGCCGTGGAGTAATCGAGCTTTGACAATCGGTCCAGGAGGTGTGGTATCTTCTGTCATTTACGGTAGTGTTGCCGGGGTGCGAGTACCAGACTTGTCGATTTCTCCGCTCCGTCGTAGCAGCAGTGGTGCTGTGTTGTATTTTTTTGCGTTGACATGCCACTGGACTGCTCCTCGCGCAGCACGCAGCAGTCGTACCAAACATTATTGCAAGGGCTGCGAGCTGTACTACATACTGCCGTACGGAAGGCCGTCTGGCTTGCAATCGGCTCGTGCTGTTGTTCTCTGCCGTGCTGCCGGGAACGCGAGTGCCAGACTTGTATTTTCTCCGCTCCGTCGTAGCAGCAGTGCTGTCGTCTTTTTTGTAGCGGTGATATGCCATGGCACACGTGCTGCTGTTCCCGATTTTCGAGTTCAGAACGGCACACAGCAACAAGTAGACACCTTATTTTTATACCGACACATGTGTTTCTTGTTTTGCTGAGGCGACAGGTGTGCGCGGCCCTGAAGGTTTTAGCATCGGGAAATTCCTTCCAGGACGTCGCCACCTTCTCTGGGATGAGCGTCGCGACCGCCGAGAAAACATTCCACCACTTCTGTGAGAAGTTTCCCGGTTGGAGACGAGCTGAAGGAGGTGGAGCGGGTCTTTCGTAAGAGCGGCTATCCGGAGGCGATAGGTTCGACGGACTGCACTCACTTTAGGTGGCCTGGCGGACCCTTTTCGGAGGCTCGCATGAAAACCGGCAAGGAGGGTTACCCGACTGTGGTCATGGAGGCGACATGCGACCACAACGGTGAGTATTGTTCGGGCAGCACCTCCTCTTGGCTTTGTGTGTGTGTAGACATGTAGACGAATTTCCTACCGCTGAGGGCTCACAAGATTGCAGCATTTCCGATACTGGCGCTCTATTGAGCCTAAGAGCCCTTTTTTCGCGGTTTCTCCCAAGCAACCAAGTCTCCGCATGACACGAGCCAAAGTACTTTACTGCTGTAGTGCCTCCCTTTCGATCCCGACGAAAACCGGGGGGGGGGGGGGGGGGGGATCGTGTGTGCAAAACTACACCGCCCGAGGAGAGCAAAGAAAAAAACATCAAGTGCGCTGCTGCTGTTGTTCGCATTCTTCATGGAAGGTACCTTGTTTTCGTTTTTTGTTTGCTGAGAAACTCGTGGCTACCTACCGCACCTCTCGAGCAGTTCATTAGGAAAAATAAACAAATCATAAACAGACTACCTGTTCGAGATATACCCATGGTCGAAGCAGTTTTTTGTATTAGAGCGGACACAGGGACACTCCGCATCCCACGAACACACCAAGACACGAACTTCTACCGTCATCTGACTCGTCACGCCGTCTTGCAGAGCATGTCGCTGAAGGGTGGGTACCACGTGGGAGGAGGAAAGAGAGAGAGAGAGATGAAGCCGTTTGGTTGTTGTTGTTTGTGGAGACCACCTTCATGAAGGTTGAAACTCCCCAATGTCTGTCGAGGACGAAACCCTCTTTTCCACATGTTGCTTGTTTGTTAAAATCAAATTTCTCGCTCAAGAGTAATTCGATACTCTTGTCCTCCGGCGCCGCCGCATCTCTCTTTCATTAATTCATTAATTCGTTCATTGTGCGTTGTTCCTCTCATTCCAAACCTCTACCCGCACACGCTTGCCATCGCCATACAACCTACGAGCGTAGCGGCGGCCGCGAAGTGCCCTTGTAGTCTTTCAGGATTCCCTGATGGCTCCAGCGCTTTTGTGACGACTGGTCATGATATTTTGCTAGTTTTTGGTATTTAGCGATTTCGATTTCACGGCTAATGGGAGAATCAACAACAACCAACCGCAGGCCGCATGATCGCAGCGACCAAGTCATATCCCGGATCGGAGAACGACAAGACCATCATCCAACGCGACAAGTCCATCTGGCGAATCCGAGACGAGGAGCCGTGGAGCAGTCTCAAGTACAACACGGACGGCTCGGAGACGGAGTACAAGGGTGCCTGACTAGTCGTGGACGGGGGCTATCAGAAGGTGAAAACCGTACTCACCGTACTCGTGAAGATCAATGACGGCATATATTTATCGGTCAGCCGTGGATGTGTCCCCGTTTTTTTTGTTCCCCTTAGGGCCGTTGTTGTCGTTCGGGAAAACACAGATCAAATGAAACGAAAAGGGTTCTAGAATTTCTCCTTGTTCTCGTCGTGATATCGTTGAGTGAGCTTTTGACGAACCGCGCAGTTTGCTGACACACAGCAGGTCGACCTGGTCTGCGCAGCACGAAAAATAGCACCCGGCACAAGCGACAGCGCACTTACTACGACCCACCCGGCCTGCCAATCCGAACAGTAGCGTGGAGGAGATCCTACTGCTCTGCTCCTGCACGGTGTCGCCAAGTTGTGCCATGTTGTTCTTTGGACCAAGAGCAGGCCTCTCGATTCATTTTTTTCGAACGGCTGTTTGGGGATGTGGCACACGTCTGCCACACACCTTTCTTGTAGCAGCAGTACCAATGGAGCAGCACAGCTCCGGGAGTGAACATGGCAGGTCTTGCTGGCGTTTTGAGTGGTGATTCAGCGCCCGCGGTGGGTCTGTCACGTTCCGGCGTGAAATACAACGATCGGTGAAAGGAGCACGCAGTTTGTGTCCGGCCCTTGCCCCTTCCGCCGATCCGTTTCCACGTCGATAAAAATGCCTCCGAACATCTGCACGCAAGAACCAAAGTTTTTTTTTTTGTCGTGTAACTGCCGTTACGACGACGACCTTTGTTGTTGTGTATTCAAGTACCCGACCCCCGCATTCCTTGTGTTGTCAGTGCGAGTGAATCGTTGGTGCTGGAGGAAACATTCGGACGGTGGTTTGGTTTTCTGGGTCTTGGAAAGACAGTATCTGGTTTGCGCTGCGGCAGGAACTATACCCCGTGGACCACGACTCTCTCCCTTTTTTTTTTTTGCCCATACCAGATCCCGCTGCTTATACCACCCATCAAGCGTCATGCCACGGTCGAGGAGCATGATTGGAGCAGAAGGTTGGAGGGCATGCGCAAGGACATCGAGTGCTGCTATGGAAGAGTGAAGGGACGCTTCCGCCTGTTCAAGGCAGGCATTCTCTATAAGACCCGCGACAGCATCGACAACCCATGGTTCACGGCGTGCATCCTCCACAACATGCTTCACCACTGCGACAAACTGGACGTCATGACGGAGGCGACCGGCTGGCGGGGATCGGCCGGGCCGTTGGGGGGGGGCGAGCCAGATGTAGGCACGGGGGACCACAACGACAGCGAGAAACCATCCCCAGGGTTCGAAGAGTTTCGCGCGAAGCTCGTCACCCACTTCTCTGTAGCATGGACCAGGCAGGAGGTTGTGTGGTTTCAGAGGGCAGCGGTATGAGAGGCGTAGACAGCCTCCAGATTACGTTGTGTCTGTTTTCTGTTCTCTTACCCCTGCCGTCAGCATAGGTCAGTAGGACGACTGCTTCCTGTGCGAGTTTGTCGTCGCCTCGATTGTCTAACTATTGCTCGTGTATTTTTAAGTTGGACATATTATCGGTAGGGAGGAGTAGATTTGTTTGCCTGACCAGCGAGAACCCGACAC
>CACKRE030005127.1:14388-30168 GCA_902602495.3 Ectocarpus sp. CCAP 1310/34
CAGGAGGAGGGGACTTGTCTTACAACGTCGTTGCCAAGCGACGAAAACCCAACCCCGATGGCAAACACCGGGGGGGGCGGGGGGGAGCTATTCGCGGAAAGGTGTTCCTCGCAACAGTCCGCTCGGAAATAAAGAAACTACTCTCCAGGGAAGTTCGGGACGGTGTGTCGGCGGAGGCTGCTTCCGACCTGGTCAACTTTGCTGCCAGCTTTGTGCAAATATTGGACGGAGAGCAAATCGACCCCATCCTACCGGTAAGCGCCGACCTGAAACGAGTGGGGGGGTACCTAACCCGGCTGTTGTGTCGAACGAGGTCTAGACTACACTCCAACTTTATTTTTCTCAGTGGACAACCTTAACTACTGAGAGCTTCGTCGAGTAAATGCTACCGGATGATTGCTAATAGAGTAAGAACGACAGATGCATGCGACGAGAAGTACGGCATGGAGGGAAACGTTCTTGCGACAGGCTCTGCGCCAATGTCATATGTTTTTCGGCGCCCACACCATTTGTGCGCGATCGTACTATTCCAGGGCTATGATGGACCTTTGGGCGAGTTTGTGGATCCTTTGGCAGAGGCTCTGTGCAACGGTGCCGCGCCAGTGGACGGTGGACGTAGGGGAAAGCCGGTGATGATTTATGGCGATGGGGCTTGTTGCCCTACTGCTGCTGGGCTGGGTATCTTCGGTGCCAAATTCTCAACCCCCCAAGAGGCCCTGGGGATATCGCTAGCAGTTCGCTGCGCGGCAGTTCGGACGGCTTTGCAGGACATGGAGAAGTTCATCGCCGGTACTGCTACGGTAGCACTTTTTGGCCCATCATCTTGTCGTATATGGATTCTTCAGAATGGATGTTCTAACATCAACTCGGAATTTGAACTTCAGTGGTGTTTCATGTAGCCGTTTGGAAGACTTCTCGCGTCGTACGCTCATATGGTAACAGTGTCCCTTCCAGGCTGAGATACCGAGCTAGTAACTTTGAAGACTCAGATACAATTCACGCACCCCTACATGCATGAAACAGGTAGTTTCGGTTGACACCGACGTTTGGATGGCAGCTCTCCTGGCGTACGCCGTGCATCCGTCGACTCGGGACGTGCGTATCATCGTGCGACAACAGAGCGGGGTGACCGGAAACACCTACGTCAACTGCATCGACGTCCTGAAGCTTTTCCAAGATCTTTCGGCAATGCGAAATTGGCCATCTTCGTTCACCAATTTGCAGAGGGTGCTACCGATAGTCTCCGCATTTGTTCTTGACGGGACTGACTTTACTCCAACGCTTAGTGGCTTGACGGCATCGAGTATGTTCCAAGCATACTCGACGCGCTGAAGGATGCCGGCAACCACAACGTTGTTCTGCCGCTGGTTTCCGAGCGACGTGAGGGGGGGTCGGTATCTGGTGTAGACTGGTCAGAGAGGAATTGGTGAAGTTTGTCTCGCTAGCGTACTTTACAAAACATCGCACACTCTTTGTGAACGTCCTTCCGGGACGCCAGGTAAGGTCGGAATACCTGGAAGGGCAGGTCGATGACGTAGGGCCATGGGTCCAGGCCATCAGCGACCGCACTACCGAACATGGTTTTGGGAAGGAGGACATTAAGGCTCCTGCCCCAAATTACGACGTTATTAACAACTGCGTGCTACGCATGGAATGGGTGGTGGGGTATTGGCTCTCGATTGTGCCCGTCTCTTCCGAAAATGTGTCCGCCATGTATCCGATTCAAATTCCCGACTGGAATGGCAAGGCGTACATTGCGAATCCGGAGTGCGAAGGGGGGGCTTTGCTAGTGTTGCGTGATTTGCCGAAGGTGACCCTCTGGGCGGGTGTAGGAATTCACATCGTGTCGTGCAGGTGTTCATCTGAGAGGGGGAAGGGTCAATGTAGGGGCTGGGGTTTGCATGCAAAGGGGTGGTCCAGGTCGTTGTTCACAGTTGTGTAAGTGNCGTACATTGCGAATCCGGAGTGCGAAGGGGGGGCTTTGCTAGTGTTGCGTGATTTGCCGAAGGTGACCCTCTGGGCGGGTGTAGGAATTCACATCGTGTCGTGCAGGTGTTCATCTGAGAGGGGGAAGGGTCAATGTAGGGGCTGGGGTTTGCATGCAAAGGGGTGGTCCAGGTCGTTGTTCACAGTTGTGTAAGTGCAACCTTGCATGCCTTGAGGAACAAAGCACCTTACCCAGGGTGCAGCGAGGGTCTACACCTGAGGAAGTACTGCCCGACGATGATGATAGTGGCAGCGAGTCCGAGTCTGATGATGATCAAGACTCGCCGATGGTAGAATGTTTGGGTGGTTTCGAGAAAGAAGGGCATTCGTCGTTTGGGGTGGACACCGGTGTGTGTGGATTCTCCGAAGAGGATGCGCGAGAGTACGAGGAACAACTCGCCAACGAGGGGTCGGGCGGGGGTACGCAGCAGCGGGTGGTGTTGTCGACTGATAGTATGGCGGCGCCGAGTAACGAGATGTCCGATTGATAATTGATAATATTTCGTTGTATTTCTTGCTACAAATACTTCGAAGTATGTTATCAACAGGACGCGGATCCAAGCACAGCAAACAAATATTTGGGGCTGTTCTTCACATGACACCACCCGCTACAACTGCTTTTGGTAGTACACACAAAACTAACATAGGCACACACGCTCCGATGTCGCGGCAAGCGCGGCGTGCGCCTCATGTCACAAAGGGAAGCTGCCGAAGACGTCAGTGAGAAACACCGGCGCACATACGAGAGAGTCCTCGCCACCAAATAACAGCACTGACCCTCATATACTCGAGTCGGGTACGTGTTGCCGGCAAATCGCAATCACAGTAGTACATTTCCCTCATTCCTAGCGCACTCATGAATTGCTCGTGCGCATTACCGTTCAATGTTGGGACATCGGCTTGTGGGGTCTACCGCAAGGGGCGCGCCCTCTGACACCTAAGGTCAGCGGTCGGACTGACCTGAAGCCTGAGCGTAACATAGAAAAAAAGAACGGGTCCATGCGCGATTTCGTCCTCCCGGACTCTCAACTCAAAACACCCATTCTAACTAGGAACAAATAAAAGCTTCGTGCTATCACTACTACTATATCCACTACCAGGAGGGTACCACACACCCCAAAATTCGCCCACCCTTACGTGGGCGGGTTGGTACCGGGCCCTGCTCATCATCATGCATAGAGCCGGGGGGTTCGCCTGAAGCCAACCTGCTCGGTCGGCACAGGGTTCAAGAAACGACAGCGGCAATTCAGCGCCACGCCTTTCTTCGCCACCGTCAACGCCGCCTTGACAAAGGCCAGCGCACCCTTGTACGGGGGGCTCGTCACGACCCATTCAGGTTCTTGCCCGTGGGTGTGCTGCCAGGAAATCGTCCGTAAATGACGCCGAGCTCGCGTCCAGGTTCGTGTCCGGAGACAACCTTGAAAAAAAAACCAGGTAAATAAACAGGAGGGATGCAAAGGGCGTCAGAACATAGGACAACACTGACGCACTTACACACGTGCTTTTCCCCTTGTTTCCTAGGAATAAAACTTGCTCTGGAAGGTTAGAACAACACCAAGGCGTTTGGACCACACCAAAGAAAAAAAAAAGGCCGCCGTCACTGTCGGTCACCCGTAGACTACGAATTCCCCCCACATGCTTTGGCCTCAATCGGATACAGTCAAGCTTGGGTTGCTCCATATGCGTGCACCGCAAGCAACATCTGTGCCTGGCAAAAACTCGGTTTGCGGCATTTCGTTTCCACATGTAACCTATCTGCGAAACTTCAACGATAAAAAAGGGTACATGCAAACAAAGAGCGGACTCATTTACGGCAGGTCCGCTGGTGCGAGCCTATCTACGACGTGGACCTGCACGAAACAAGGAACCGTAAGCTTGGAGCAGATTGCACAACTAGGTCCGTTGAATGCAACTCAGCATCCTTCAAAAAAGATTGATACTACTGCTGTCAATTCGCCTAGCCGGCTCGACGTTGACAGGCACATGTACAACGGCGTCGTCCACACCAAGAGGCAAACAGCGTTGATCATGCGCCTACGAGTGGCCTCATTTCGTGCTGGGGAGTTCAAGGGAATGTTACGCTAGAACACCCAGCGCTGTGGAAAGAGCAGGAAGGGTGTCTATCTACTTCTCACCGCAAGCACACAAAAAAAGCGCGTCATCCCCTCACCTCGGTCGCACATCGTTCGTGAGTACTTGGCACGTGTCTCGAAGGCGAATCGCTACAGCATCATCCGTCCCCCCGCACATGTCCAGCACACAACCGCTAATGCTAACAACACCCAGCAAAGCCTCCAACGCCGCGGGCGAAGTGCAGTAGCGATCAAAACACCGGCGCTTCAGCTGCTTGACAGGTTCAGGAGCGCACGTCCACTTCGGCCCTCGCTTTGCTCGGCGTTCGGTAGGCGCCCTGCTCTCCCTTTGCTGGTTCAGTACGAACAGCTCCAACAGGCAACCCGCACGTTTACATAGGACGAGCTTGCCTATGCTTGGATCGCCGCACTTCAAGCCGGGGAACTTGTCTCCCATGCCGGCTGCCTCCAGGAAAGCCCGGACATTACCTCCGGTCCTTTCTCTCATACAGCGAAAGTCAACTCTTGCCGTTGGTTGCTGGCACGCGCTGCAGCATTCCTCCGACATCACCCTGTCCGACCAAAGAGACGGAAGCAACATTCTACGTGTTTATTTGGGAGCTTAATGTGAGGGAAAGTGAACCAAGGGCACACACACAGCATTCTGTTACTTTCATGGCTAAACCAGCAGTACAAGAGAGGCACGGGGGCCTCTTAACCTGCTGTACTGGATAGCAGCGGTGCAACCCAACCCGCGTTCTGGCAAGTTCCGCCGCGTTTTTGGAGGCACATCTGCTACACCGATTTCGCGCGCTGTAGTACTGATCCCAATTTGTGCATATCTTCTATTCAATCTACATCTATGGACCCGGTCAGCTGCCAGTCCAATCGCTGCTGCAGAGCACGTTTTGATGGTAACCAAATTGGCTGAAAGTTGCCTGGCAAACCCGGTGTCACCGTGGTCCAAAACTTTCCTCTTGTGCCCTCAAGCCATGTACCCCTTTCTTTTTCCACCTTGCCGATATGAAAAAACCAATGAACCTCTCACCGGTGTATTACACAACTTGATCGAAGTTCCCGCCAAGTTTCGTGCCGATCCGAGGTGTTTGTGTGGAGCCCTGGGCTGGTGAAAAGGTGGTAGCAGTGGTGACCCTGGGGGTGCCAACGCGGGGGGATATTGTACGCTTTCCCCACTGAAACCCGCGGCGTTTTTTTTTGTCTGTTCATATTTTTTGCTTTTCTATGGGCGCGAACACGTGTGTGCTACACACAAAGCTGCAGTACCGTGGATGAGAAAGAGAGGAGGGTTGTCACTGCATGCAGAGCGAGCCTGCAAAATCCCTGAGGCGTCCACGGTAGTTTCTCATAATTCGCGCAGCGCTGTGTGAGCGGCGGGATCGCCTTTGAGCGTGGTTGATGGATTGAAGCAAGACACGGAGAGATTCCACTTTCAACACCCTGTTCTTTGCAACCACAGGTAGACGCGGAGATAGAGAGGGGGAGGGCCAGCGAGAGGGAGAGAAAGTGGCAAGGGAGGAGGTCATGGGGAGCCCGAACAAGATAGCGTCCATGGTGGGGAAGATCAAGGGAAACCTCCCCGCTTCTTTGCAGCCGTGGGCACTCAGCTTGATGTTCAACTCGCAGGTGCAGTTGAGGGTCGGCCTAATTATCATCCGAATCGGCACATTGGGCCCATCGGCATTCGCGGTGTCCTGAAGGCCTGCTTTAGCGCCGTTGCAGATGCACCGTGATTGAACGACCGATCAGGAGGTCCCTAGAAAGGTTTTTGGCGACAAAGGGCTTGTGCTGTTATGTGGGTATTTTCCACGACCCAGATATACATACCGAATCGAAAGTGGAGCCTTCAACCCAAATGCGGCGGAATTGCGGTCGGGAGGTGACGCAGTCACCACGCCGAACCTCCACTTCACGCTCTCATCTCGTCATGATCATGATCATGTTTGGTATTGTTGTCTTGAACACAGAGCGAGATCTGTGCACCACGCGGAGCACATGTTTATAAATCGGCACACCCCGCATGCAGCTGCATAAGCATGAGAGGTGGTGCCAATGGTCCAAGCCCAATCCTTCCGCTCAAGCAACGAGCCGTATGATAACAAGTCGGTGACAAAGAAGATGGTGACAGGTTTTCAATCCTGTGTTTTGCCTTTCAGGTGAAACTGGCCGGCACTGCGGGCGTGCGGGTGGAGGAGCTCACGCCCCACCGATCCGTCGTGAAAGTTGCCAACGTCCGACGAGTGAGTGAGGCTNAAACTGGCCGGCACTGCGGGCGTGCGGGTGGAGGAGCTCACGCCCCACCGATCCGTCGTGAAAGTTGCCAACGTCCGACGAGTGAGTGAGGCTGAAGTATAGCATTTGTGGTGGAGTAATTCAGTGGAGGTCCTCGTGTAGTGCCGGTATGTGCCCAGAAAAACCACCGGCACTATACCGGGGCCGGCACAACAGTGTTTAAAATACTCGGAATGGCATGGAAATTCAACGTGTGCCCGCCGAAAATAGCGGCACCTCTTCAACCGGCACTGAACACCAAACAGGGATCTCTATGATACAGTACTGCTGTAGCAGTATAGTGGGTAGTAGTACAATAGTTGCCGCTGCTGTTGGTGGGAGTGTTAGTGTGTAGTAGGTGGCGGTGGTCGTGACGTTGCTGCCATTGCCTGTCGTCGTTGTTGTTGCTGTAGTTGTTGCTGAGGCTTGGTGTGTCACGCCGGTTCTGCTCGCTGTTGGAAGTGGCCTGTTCTCGCTTGCTACCACTTCTGTTGCTCTTCCGAACGAAGCGCATCCAACTCCACATCTATCTATGCTGTCCAGTCATGGCAAGTAATCAGCAATGTCATTAAGCACACTCTCGCGCGTGAAATACGAGTTTGTTTCCAACCACGAAAAAAAAACATTGTCTACGGCACCAAAAATGTGTAGCACTTAAAAGTGATCGCGGTGTTCACAACGACGGAATTGTTTTTGGCAATCCTAGACGCAGAACCGCTTCGGGGCTGTCCAGTCATGGCAACTGAACAGCAATGCCATTAAGCACACTCTCGCATGAAATTCGAGTTATTAACCACGACAACTCATACAGTTAGCGCGGCCATTGAAGAACCTCATATTTAGGCCGAGGTTCGTTTCTTGTCTTCTCTAGTCTATGGGGTAACCCAACGGCGACTACAATACTAGGTTTTTGCGTGGGCTTTTTCACCAAGCCCTGTTCTTATGACCAAGTCATTCAAGTTTTCGTTTCTTGACCCGCAATTTCGTAGCTCCCAGGTCCTTATTTGCGGGCGCTATATATAACTGTATGGCACCAACGATCGCGGTGTTCACACCGACGGATTTTTTTCGTCGATCCCAGATGCAGAACCGCTTCGGGGCTGTCCAGTCATGGCAACCGAAGAACGACAGCATGAAGCACACGCTTTCTACTTGTGACTACAATCCATGTAATATGTGATCGTGGTGATAACTATGTCGGAATCGATTTTGTCGATCCCAGCTGCACAACCGCATCTGAGCTGTCCTGTCATGTCGATTGAGCAGCGACGACATCCACACGGTCTCGCGCCAAGAAGATCAAATCTTGTCCACCACCAATACTCATGAACCAACAGGTAGAGCCAACCAAAACAGGGGACCATGAGAGAGAGCGGTGTCTTCACCGTCGGAATGTTTTGTTCGTCGATCCCCCAGTAGGCGCAGAACCACATCCGTGAGTAGCCCAGTTATGGCAACTGAAGAGCGACGACACTTGCTGCCATCAAAACATACCAAGTAGGACGTAATTATGCTTGTACTGTACCAACAAAGTACGGATTACGAACGCGGTGTCTTGATATTATCGATCTTGCCGATAGGTGCAGAACCATATCGGGAGCGTGCACGCGTGCGGCATGGCTCTCGCCGCGGAATCAGCCACGGGAATCCTGGTCGGCATGAGCGTGCCCGACAGCCGGCTGCCCTTGTGCAAGAGCATGGCGATCGATTTCACAAGGCTGTCGCAAGGTATGGTAGACTATGTCTTGTTTATATGATAGGGAAGGCCGCGCCTTCTTCGGCGATGTCCTCTATGATGTTGATGCGGTCGAGTTCACAAGGCTGCCGCAAATTCGGGGTTTTTTTTAACAGTGCCACTATCTTCTTTGAGTGTCCTCGTTGTCGTTGATGCGATCAACTCCACGAGGCTTGCGCACAGCGCGTGTTCTTATTAGGCCACCTCTTCCTTGCGATGTCATCAATTACGAAATGTAACACACGCCTTTGCTACCGGCACCAGGCGACGTAACGGCCGTGGCGGAGCTAAGCGAAGAGCAGCTCGCCAGCCTTCGAGACCAGGAGAAGGGGGAGGCGAATGTACAGGTACCGTAGGTTGCGTGGCGTGAGATACCGCACCCTCTGGACTGTCGTTGCCTTTTTTTTGAGACTGCAGATTTGTGATTTCTGATATTTTGGTTCGATGAGGCTCGCTGAGCTCTTCGAGTCGAAACACGTCAGCTGTGTGACCTCTTCGAGCTTGGGAAACAAACGTCACTGATGGCAGCTGGCAGGTGATTCACACAAACACACGCTTCGCCTTCACGCCTTTTATGACACTACCACCACAAGTACGCTCTGATGAGCCCGTTCCGGAGGCACACCTTGGAGGAAATGTTCAAACGCCTAAAACCAAGCAAAATACTCGAGGAGAGACTGTCCGGTCTAGAAAAAACCACAGAGATCAAAGGGGGTGGGTTGAAGTATTTTGCAGTGACTGTGAGAAAAACCGACTGGATACTGGGCTTACATTGAGCCTATTTTTATCCTCGCGCTGATTGTTTTTGACAGTGATGCCAGCTGGTGCTAAGCGATAGGGCATATTTGTTCCGTTTTTGCTCTCTTCCAGGTGACGGTTACAGATGAATCCGGGAAAGAGCCTATCCGAGCGGAATTCGTGTGGGCCTGGGTCCCCAAGCGACGGAAATAAATAGTTAGTAGTAAAAGAGAGCCAGAGAAAGGGTTGTGAATAGAAAAATGTTGAATAGTCGGTGGAAACGGCCACGCTGTGTGGGTACTAAGGATAGCGAGAATGGTGTATGGAAACAGCAATGAGATTCGTTCTGGGCGTTGCTTTGTTTGCCAGAGGGCGCCCGGGGGGGGTGGGGGGTGGGGTGGGGTTGGGGGGGTCCCCTTCCTCTGAGCCGCGTTAGGCAATTGTTTGCTGGAAGTTGGGAACGTTCCTGAGATGGACGGCTTGGGCTGCTTGTCGTACCGAGTGTCGTCGTCGACGTTGTTGCTGTTGTTGTTGTTGTTGTCTTTTGGCCAATAAAAGCCACTCAGGTCTTTCCTCATGTCCGTGCCGAGCGGGTGGTCCAACTTACCCGTGTAAAAGGCGAAGAAACCGGTGATCGTTGTGGCATTCCCTCGTGCTGCTCAAGTACCAGGCTACCGCGTGCAAAAGTAGCGCAAACCTTGCGCATATGTTCGCGTTGTTTTGGAAGTCGGCTGGTAGGTACGAATCACGTGTAGAGGTGGACGCCAATGCCGCGGCAGTTGTCATCGACGGCAAGCGTCTGGGGCACACGGGGCGCAACCCTCGCTGCCACCGCCGTCGGCACCGCCCCTGCCTTCGCCTCCACTCCTCCCTCTGCCCCCTTTTCTGCCTAGATCCACGAATTGGATACCGTCGTGGCCTGAAGTAGAAAGATGGTTTGAAGGAAAACGCGAGCGGCATCGGCTCGAAGAAGCTCAAGTGCCGCAAGGTTGCCGTCTCACAGGCGTGGCACTGTTGATAAGACGCAGGGTCACTACAGTTAGCGCCCCTAAAAACGAAAATACCTTGAAGAAACGAAGGCTCAGATTCTGGCGAAACACAAGAAAAATGAACTTTGCAAACACACCTCAGCCGTGGATCCTACACTTGAGCTCTATCTGACGACCTATCCTCGGCGGTGGGGACGAAATGAGAAATTGAGCCTCGACCCCCAATTTGACGTTTTTCTTAAGCTGGCGCTAGCTGGGCTACTGCGTACTCCCTGATTATTTGTGTGTTTGTGTCAATTTCATCAAGTATGGCCTCATCAGTACAATGGAAGTGCATCGTTCGCCAATTCACGTAGTACCGGTAAGAGGCGGAGAGTTGGCACCCCCCTATAGCACCGATTTTCAAACCTCGATTGCGTTCACAACCAAGACTGATTGTGCCAACGCCAAAAGATGGTGGTTTTGGAAACATCTCGTCAAGAGAAATCCGTTCATTACGTGTCAGGCTATTTCCACATCCACTTGTTTGTGGAGCAATCGATCTTTTCGGGTCGGTCTAGGGGGGGGTACCATCTCTCCGCTTCGTGCGGTGGTCAGTGATGGCGAGGAAACTTACTTGCTGCGTCGTTGGCAATAGTCCAAATGTGCCTTTCTTCCCCCCACCAAACAAAGGAAACGAATTGCACACTCTCTACGCTCAAATGAGGAGGATCGGTGAGGACGATCATTGCTGGTGTGTACGTAGTTGAGTGTGACGGCTGTGTCATCCATGTAATTGATGGGAGGACAGCACACACTTCATTGAGTAGCTCAGCCTCCCCGTGNATGTACTCAGTTGAGTGTGACGGCTGTGTCATCCATGTAATTGATGGGAGGACAACACACACTTCTTCATTGAGTAGCTCAGCCTCCCCATGACGCCCCCTCACGGGGTCCCAGATCATGGCCTTGAGAAGCATTTTATTTTTCATGTTTTGACCCGCACCGAGACTGACGACGTGTTTTTCATTTTATGTCACCCTCACGGTCACGCTAATAATAGCAATACTTGAATCAAACACATCAATCCCCGCTCTGCCATGTGGTTGACTCCATGCAGATTTGTATGAGTACTCTACATGCATCTTCGGCTTCTTTCAGTCTCGTTGCACTCAGGGGTCTGTCTGGTGTAAACGCCCCCCCCCCCCGCCCGTTTTGGCGGTAACCATAATGGTGGTCGAGTAGATAATGTTGTGCGGGGTGGAAGAGCCTCACTCCGCGCAAGGGGGATGATCGCATCACGTTGTGTAAAAATGGTCAAGCACCCTCGAGGCAGTTACACAGTGCTTACAACTGTCTCAGGAAGTGAAAGCACCAGAAAATAAATTAAGTCATACGCAGCTGTCATTCGTACGCAAGGAAGTAAGCACAAGATGCCGAACACCCTTAGCAGGATGCAGCGCACCCTCTATGCGACTCGCCGAATATCTCACGGCGCTTCGCGCTTGGTGATGTGAGAGCCTGGTCCGGTGAGAACCCGGCGTGCTCCGTGCCGGCTTTGT
Source organism: Ectocarpus sp. CCAP 1310/34 (assembly GCA_902602495.3). NCBI lineage: Eukaryota > Phaeophyceae > Ectocarpales > Ectocarpaceae > Ectocarpus > Ectocarpus sp. CCAP 1310/34. Next base: position 25,739 of record CACKRE030005127.1, read on the forward strand.
AGGGATGCGAGGTCAATGGTCTAACGACTACGGCATGCACGACTATGAGTACAGCCCCCCCACCCCCCCTGCCCGTCAGTTAATGCTAGCATGTCGCCCGCGTATTGTGACGCGCAAATCTTACCCCCCACATGAACGATGGGTTGTTTACTTGATGGTTGAATTTCACTTCTATGTGCATGTAGGTGGAAAAGACATTCGCTTGTAGACTACCGTTGATGCTGTACACATCGTTCTTTCTTCCCCTGCCTCCGCTTACATATGCTCTTGATGCACGTCAGCGGGATTTTCTTTGTGGCCTTGGATTCGAGCTCTTCGGCTGTATGTAGACGCAAGATCGTGCTGAAAGGTAGTCATAACTGCGAGCGTGGCCAAGGATCACCATGTGCGGCATGTATGGGACAACAAGTGGGTTGGGGAAAGATGCATGTGAAACACATTTTTATGTGCACAGAGGGAATCTTCTTGTGACCACGGATCGGCGCTCTTCGCATAGGGAAGCAAGAACGCACTGTGGGGTAGACTAGTAACTCGAGCGACGGTAAGAGCAACGGATACATTTGCGTTGTTTGACCCGCGCACCGAGAACAGACCGAGATCGACCCGCGGCGAAAATTTGCCAGTACTGGCGAGATTCTTGCACGCTCCAGTAGCTCGGTAAAGCGACCTAGGCCTACCCACTGCACAACAACCTCTTTTGTGGTGTTGGGTTTGGGTAAGTCTAGGGTTTGGGTTAGGGTTAGGGTTAGGGGTGGGTTAGGCCTAATAGTGAGACCTAGCGCCGTGGAACTGCCTGAGGGCTGGAAACCCGTTGTGGCTTTGGTTTCTCGTCTACCTCCAACCACAACCCAAAAATTGTTGAACGGGCGAGTGCAAGAATCTCGCCAGCGCTGGAGACCAAAGGTTATGACTCTTTTATTCTAACCGGTTAGAATAAAAGAGTCATAACCTTTGATGCGTTTCGCCGAGATCGAGGGGGGCGCCGTAGGCGGAGACAAGGTGGGGGGGGGTGGGCGAAATGTACAAAACAAATTGCGTGCTCCCTGTCCGGTGGAGAGCTGGCTACCCCCATAGAATTGCCATTCACAGCGTGGAGAGTCGCAGGGTGCTAAACTCTGCTTTTCAACGACCCAAGAGCTCACGCCCGCACAGCAGCAGCAGCAGCAGCAGCAGCAGCAGCAGAAGTGCCCAGGAGACGCCGGTTGCGAGGCATCAGCGACGACAATCAAAGCCCGATCTCGTCTCTGTCGTGCCGGTCTACCGCGGTCAGCGGAGGGTTTGTGGATACGAAGAACGGAGGATCATCATGAGCACTACTAGCGGATTTGGAGGAGGAGGTGAGTTGATGCAGGGGATGGAGGAGTCCCCGCCCCTGCTTGCTGGAGGAAGGACGTGTGCCTCGGTCGGCTTCGGTCGTTCTCGCGCATGCAAGACACACGAACACATGGATACCGTCCGCATGACGGGTTGTTGCGTNCTAGCGGATTTGGAGGAGGAGGTGAGTTGATGCAGGGGATGGAGGAGTCCCCGCCCCTGCTTGCTGGAGGAAGGACGTGTGCCTCGGTCGGCTTCGGTCGTTCTCGCGCATGCAAGACACACGAACACATGGATACCGTCCGCATGACGGGTTGTTGCGTTTCACCTGATGTTCTCGTTTTTGTTGCACCGTAGGTAAACCGCTGTTGGAGGTATCCTTGTTGTGAGTACTGTACTCTGGTGCGGACTGTAGCGGGCTAGCGAGAGCTCCCAGAACATATGCGAGGTGTCAGATGTTTTTGGGGTAGTTGTGCTTGAATCTTGCTAAAAGGAAGTCGAAGCGGACAGAGGACCATCGCTGCTACATACGTACGATATGCGCGGGCGCGGTCAGGTTGTCGGTCGTGACCACGGCTGTAGTCTACGGTAGTCTCGATGCACAGCGCCATGATCGTTCGCGCTCTGTGGTGTCGTCTGGTCGGACGGAACGTTAACCACTGTCTGGGCCTGCGTCGCATATGGCATCCATGTTGGCGGTCACTTCTTGACTATTTACCCAGTGCTCTGATGCTGCCGTGTAATGAGTCACCTTGGATAGACTAGACTACTGCTCTGCTGTATGCATAGATAGGCTAGACTACATAGTCTAGTCTAGTAGGCGAAAGTTGTCGCTGCAAAATACTGCTGTAGATTGCAACGGTTATTCACCTACTGGCAGATGTCCAGTCGCGTGTGCCATGTGTGCAATGAGCAGGTTGTGTGAATTGTACAGGTTGGACCCTGCGACCTCCGCGTGCGGGTACTATGGCCAGTGCATCGCGTCATAGTCTGAAGTTTGGTTTTGCCATTCAACTTGGATATGTGGGCACCTCGCATGTTGTTGTGTCATGCGTGTCCGGTATTGGCCGTACCACGGACTACAACCTGTACATCTACATGCATACAATCTTGGCCGTGTTGCGTCGTAGCTCTCACGCCTCTCTGCCATCCATATTCCAAGCGTTTCGGAAGCTGATGTGCATGTATCCAGTTTGCGTTGCTACAGCTTGCCAGCGGGCGTCGTATCTTTTCGTGGTTGTTGTTTTGTCGACGCTCTCTTCGGCGTCTCTATCGTTGCCGCACCGTCTCCATCTCCACATCCATGCGTTGTTTTGGTCGGGGTGTGCCTGCCTCTGTTTCTCGCCGTTACTTGATTTTGGACGCTGCTCTCGCATCGTTTGTTCGCTCATCCTTGCGCGGAACATACCAGTGAACGGGCTCACCGCCAGCCGCGAGAGGCAGACCGAGCCCAGGCACCGTGTGGCGGGGCACGACGTGGGGAGGGGAAAGGTGGAGCGAGTGGAAGATAAGGTCGTGGTGGGGAAGAAGGGGAGGATGGTCATGCTGGAAGTCACCCAAAAGCCACAGCAACAACGGCAGCAGCAGCAGCAGCAGCAGCAGCAGCAGCAGCAGCAGCAGCAGCAGCAGAAGAGGCACATGTCACCATCGCTGCAGGAGCAGCCGCCAATGCCGAGGTGAGAGTAGAGAACACTGTCAACCACGCATCACATTTCTTGGTCGAAACCGGTTGTTCGATTGAAGGCTTTGATACATACACAAGACCGCCGATGCGTCAAAAATACGCAAGATTTTGTCGGAAACGACATCGAGATTGCCCAGAGCGTTTGGGATCGATGAGTAAAATTTCGTTTTTTTTCCCGCCAGTTCGTCCTCCTCGGCTTCGCTTTGCCTTTTCCATGTTCGCTCTTGTGCGCGAACTACTGTACTTGGAGTTGTAGATCGAGGTGCAAGCCCCATCAGGTGTTTGGTCTGACACTGGTTGGTCGTTTGGGAGAAAATCCAGCTAGGAACCATTTGCTCGTCCCACTTTCTACCAATAAACCACGGTTTTTCCCGCGGCATCGCAACCACCCCAACCCTGACCTCCTTCAGAAACACCGTTTCCCCCCTCCAAAGGGGCACTCGGTGCAAGACGGCGAGTGCATCCTTTCTGCACAGATATGCTTTCCTTTCTGAGCCCCCATCAAGGTCCCTACCTTTCGCAAAACTTCAAAATAATCACGAGAAAATGCAAAAAAGGTGACGAGCATTGACGCCCGCGATCCATGTTCCTCACTTGCACGTAGTGGTGCGGAACCTTGACGTCGAGCAGATGGGATGGGCACAACCTGCTCGGCTGCCTTTCGAGGCTTGCCATAGTGTCCACGAAAATGGGGTACGTGTGTGCACATGCATCAGTAATACCGCCCTCAATCATTCGTCATTTTTTCTCGTGCTGCTGCGAGACTTGCATACGGTCGTGTGAGGTTCCAATAACAAATACGGGAAACTAAGGGAAGGATGCACCAAGCTACCTGCCTTGACTGACTTCCTTGTGTGGTACAACCTTTGGTACGACATATGCAACGTTCGCTGCACCTTGCTCGTGCCAGGGTGTCGATCAAGCTCACCTCGGCAGCCCGTAGAAACGCGAGGACGCCAGCTGAAGTTGCCAAGGCTTCGGCCGCGCCCGTACCGGCGTCGACGATTCTGCGGGGCTCCTTGGCTGCCAGAGAGACGGAGGCCATGAGGCCGATTGCTGGTCCAGTGGAAACTAAGGCCGTTGAAGCTGGCTTCTCGCACCGCAAGGGAGACGTTCCAGCAGGCTCCCCGACCGAGGCGGCGGCGGCGGCCGTAGGGGTTGCAGCCATCGGCTCAGCTCCCTGGGGTGTGCCCCCCGCACCGGCTGCTCTGCCTGTGACGAAATCTGCGCCTGCAGCCGGCACGGGGATGGCGATGGAAGTGGAGGAGCCACATTCGACGGAGTCAGCGGTGGCATGCATCGGAGCAACTCCCTGGGTCATGCCCCCCGCACCGGCTGGTCTGCCCGTACCAGCATCTGCGCCTGCGGGTGACTCGGAAGCAGCGATCGTCGAGGACCAGGCTTGCCAGATGACGGCGGCGGCAGCCTTAGT
>CACKRE030005127.1:30372-64609 GCA_902602495.3 Ectocarpus sp. CCAP 1310/34
AGCGTATCAACCGGAACGCCAACGCATCTGCCGCAACCCCCCCCGCGGGAACTTCTCAGCCAGGAGAACGGGGGACCACCACCACAGCAGGTACTGGGCCAGATGTCACTCCGTTGTGGTGGAACACGTGGTACACACACTAAGATGGGACAGGCAGTGTTTCCGCCTGTCTGTGTGTTTGGCATCTTGCCTGTTCCCAGGGTCGTCGCCGAGGTACCTGGTTTTGTTGCAATCACAAGAACAGTTTGATTTTTGTCGCTGAAACAAGCCTCCCCCAACGTCAATAGCGCCAGCAAAGGATTCGTTCGAGTTCAGTGTGAGGTGATGGTGCAGAACGGCCGTGCACGTGTAGAAACAGCAGGATATCGTATCGGCGTGGGCGAACGGCTGCCACCCAAAAACACTGTAAGTCTTATGGATATTATTTCTGAACCCTTCATCAACAGAAGACAAGTGCGTCCAGTGCTGATTTGAATGAGCATAACTCTTGTCGTCGAGCCGACTCTAACAAGTGCCTGTCTCCCCTCGCTCTCCGCCCTCTTGCGCTTGTTCCACTACATTACCTATCTCCATCCTGCACTAAGTCATGGAAGTGCACAAGAGGCGCGGTATCAACGCCACCGCCACGATGGCCACCGCCGCCAAGCCCCCTCCAACCAGAAACGTGTCTTCCGACGAAGGTGAGGCAGCAATGGCGATGGCGGCTTTGGCACAACAGCCAGCGCTGCCTCCCAGAGAAACGGAGGCCATGAGGCCGATTGTTGGTTCAGTGGAAACTAAGACCGTTAAAGCTGGCTTCTCGCACCGCAAGGGAGACGGTTCAGCAGGCTTCCCAACCGAGGTGGCGGCGGCGGCCGTAGGGGTGCAGCCATCGGCTCAGCTTCCTGGAGTGTGCCACCCGCACCGGCTGCTCTGCCTGTGACGGCATCTGCGCCTGCAGCCGGCACGGAGATGGCGATGGAAGTGGAGGAGCCACATTCGACGGAGTCAGCGGTGGCATGCATCGGTGCGTCTCCCTGGGTCATGCCCCCCGCACCGGCTGGTCTGCCCGTACCAGCATCTGCGCCTGCGGGTGACGCGGAGTCAGCGATCGTCGAGGACCAGGCTTGCCAGATGACGGCGGCGGCAGCCTTAGTAGCAATAACCGCAACTCCATGTGTTATGCCCCCCGCGCCGGCTGCTCTGGCTGTGCCGGCCGCTCTACCTGCCATCGGTGGAATATCGGCTATGGATCAAGAGCAGGCTAGCAAATCGATTGCGGCGGCAGATGTACTGGCCATGCCCGCAACTCCCTCGGCTATGTCCCCAGCCCCGGGTGTACTTGCGCCAGCCGCTGTACCTGCCGTCAGCGCGGTCTCGGCGATGGAGGAGAACCAGGCCCGTTCCACGGAATCAGCGGTAGTAGCCATGCCCGCAACTCCATAGGCTGTGTTCGCTGCCCCGGCTGCTCTGCCCGTGCCGGCATCTGCGCCTGCGGGTGACTCGGAGATGGCGATGGATGAGGGGCAGGCACGCAAGACGGCGGCCGCGTCGGCGTTGGTAGCCATGACCGCTACTCCCTCGGCTATGCCCCGTGCGCTGGCCGCTGTGCCTGCTGTCTGCGGGATCTCGGCGATGGATGAGCAGCGGCCTTGCAAGACGGCGGCGGCGGCAGCGTCAGCGACAGTGGTCAAGACCGCAGCTACATGGTCCATGCCCCTCTACTGGCCGCTCTGGCTGTTTCGGGAGAGCACGCCAGTGAGCAGGATGGGGCGACAGGGGTGCAGGAAAGCGATAATGAGGAAGAGGAGTTGGAAGAGGGAGAGATTCGACTCGAGCGCAAGACTTCCATTGAGGTGACGAATAGGTGGATGTCAACACTCGGTTATACACCACCAGAATCTGCAGCTGCGAAGGCAGCTGCAAAAGCAGGGGCAGCAGCGGCAGCAGCAGCAGCACAGACAAAAGCTGCAATAGCAGGGGCAGCAGCAGCAGCAGGGGCAGCAGCAGCAGCAGCTAGGGCAGCAGAAACAACAACAGCAGTAGCAGCAACAGCAGCAGCAGCAGTGGCGCCAGCAGCAGCAAAGGCAGCAGCAACAGCAGCAGCAATGACGAAGGCGAGGTCGCCTGCGACGGCGACGTTTCTCGAGCCAGGGGCACTTCTGGCTACCACTCGAGCATCAGAGGAGATTCTAACACCCACTACGGCGGTCCTGCAGACGGTCAAACCAAGCCCGGCGGTCGGAAAAACCGTTGATGCACCTCCGATGGTCGAGTCGATTGGACAGGAGGCCCAGGGCGAGCCAAACCGATCCCTGGGGGTAGGCAACAGCGAACATGGTGGCGTCGGCCGAATGGCTGAACATAACGACACAGTATCTCCGCTCGGGTTGTCGCCCCCCGCCCCTTCAAAGATCCACCAAACGGCGGTAGCAGTGGCCGAGTCGTTGGTGGCCAAGACCGAGGAGCAAGTGCCGTTGTTGGGGCTTGCCGAGACCTCCTCCAGCCCATCAGACCCCACGTGCGCACCGGTAACGGCGACGACGGTAGCGGATCCAGCCTACGGAGTGACTACCAAAGGGTTCACCACCTTTTCTCAGGGCGCTGCTCTTGACGAGAAGGCCCCCACCTCTGCCTCCACCTCATCGAGGGATACCGCTCAGCTGCTCCTTCTGAGAGACAGAGCGGTGCTGCGGGAACGGAAGAGGGCGGAGATGAAGGTTTCGTCGAGATCGGCTCTGTTGACCATGACCTCCTCTGCCAGAGCAGCAGCGGCGAGGACGAGGACCCGCGCTCGTTTCTCCCGGCAAGCCAGGGCCGCCCGCAAGGCGCTTCGGTGAGAGGACGTGATGTCTCGCGGGGCATCCGTGTTGTGGCGTGGCGACGGCAGCAACAACGGTGGAACGACGACGGTGGGCAAGGAGGGGGAGGAGGCCAGGGAGAAGAGCGACGACGGAAAGGTCACCAACACCCGTAACGGGGCGGTCGAGGCCTCTCAGACCCAGTCCTGGTCGTTGTCCGCGGAGATCGCTCAACGGCCGCAGCAGCGGCAGCAGCAGAAGCAACAGGAGCGGTTGTCGACCCTTATCGGAATGCACCGCATCGTGTCCGATATCCGGACGGTGAGGAGGGCCTTCAAGACCGACGCGTTCCGCTTGAGGGTGTGGCGAACGGCGGCTTGGCGGTAAGGCGAGGTGAGGAACCGAGCCTTGCTCCCCCACGATCAGGGAACACAAGTGGTCGGGTGTTGTGGAAGTCAAATGCACTGACTGCTGAAATGGTGTTGTTGGTGGCCCCTGCCAATACCAACACGTCCGAACGGTCCGGAGGCTTTGGACTACTCGAAGCACCATGCGGGAGGTTGTAGCGAGAGACATTGTAGCGAGATCGGTTTGGAAGATGCCTCTCCTCCCCCCACCGCCCAGCGTGGACGGAACATACCCCGATCGTTGAACGAAACCCACCCCGTTGCAACTCCTACAGTCAGTGCCCCCCATAACACGCCAACAAGCAACCACGGGGTTCGACGTTGCCATCCGCACAAGAGAGAGCGAAATAGCAACAGCAGTAGAGCCCACCGCACAAGTAGTCCATCGCTCGCCTCTTGCTNTGCAAGAGAGAGCGAAATAGCTGTATAGTGGTAGAGCCCATCTAACAAGTAGTCCACCGCTCGCCTCTCGACATCGCTGATAGCCCCTCTTCCCCCTCCTGTCGTCATTGCTACGCGTGCAAGGTGGTTGAGACGAGAGACTAGCTACCGCGCGGGTCAGGGCGTACGGATGAATATCGATAGAGTCCAATGGCGAAGCCACGCTCAACGGAGGTCGAGCGAGTAGGACACGCATGTAAAGAATCTGCCTGACGATAGGCGATTAGAGGGACAGGATGACGACTCCGGTGCGATTCTTGGGGTCATATTCGGGGCAGACTGTGGTTGGCGCGATGTTATGTGTACGGATGTGGCACCATCGACGACGTCAAGTGTTCATCTCCCCGTCGCCCGATAACTCACCACGACGCCCAAAGAAGGGATCTTCTGTTTGGCGGGGAAATTTTAACTGAGATGAGGATAGATGCGGGGTCGTTCCCCCTATTGCAAGACGGAATCGTTTATGAGAGTTCGTTCTGCCCACCTCAATCGGAGAGTTTTGAGGGTCCAGTTTAGGCGGTATGCAAGAAACCGCGCCGAGTCAATAAGCCCCCTGTCTGATGGTAGGCGAGCCCCACATACGAGTTGTATACCTGATTGGATTGGTTGTGAAGCGGGGTATGTCTGTTTGATGGTCGTGTATGGGATCAGATGGATATGCCCGCACTGTGGTAGGCTAGACTGTGCAGGACAGATGTCGTATGCATTCATGATCAGACGGATTGGGATGGGATGGAGAGGGATGGGAAGGACGAGATGCTGGGATGTTTCTGTTTGATGGAATTGGACAGCACCGGATGCACGAGTCAGCGCCGTCTGTGCTAGACTTGGCAGTACCCGTGACGTGAGCATGCATGATGAGGCTGGATGGGATGGGAAGGGATGGAGACTACATGAGATGGGACGGAACATGGAAAGAAGCTTGGTAGATGGGATATTCATCGGTTCGGCTGATCGCAAGTCACGCTTAACGGACGACCAGTGGGACACGCCAGTAACGACTCTGCCTGACGATAGGCGATAAGGAGAGCGCGATGGGTTGTTTTCCGATAATTGGAGTGATTTGCAGGACGCAATGTGTATGACGAATGTTGTGTGTGATGATGTAAGACGACCGACAACCTTCGTGCTCTTCTCAGACTCGCCCGACAACTTGCCACGGCGACGTGACCAGTTGTATTGTTGAGAAGCAGCGCCAAGTCACTAGGTCTGCTCCGCTATCTGGCGGTAGGGGTGACCCGCGTATGTGTTTTCCTTCCCCGTGGGATTAGGACGGAAAGCTGTGGGATTAGGACGGAAAGCTGGGGTGTTCTGGGTGGATGGCATGGGAAAAGGTTAGATAATGATCTCGTGCTGTTTCGGGTACCCTAGGTAGGACAATTGTCAAATGCAAACATGATGAGGCTGGGTGGAGAGACGGAGTTGGACAGAATGGAACGGGATGGGACGGAGTGGGACGAGGAACACGCTTGGTAAACGGAATATTGATCGATGGGAACACCCGGCATGTCTGAAAGGGAGGAAACCAGCAGAGAGCCGTTGCGGGAACGCAGGCAAACAAGAGAGGGCAAGACATTTACTAACACGGGGTATAATGTGGGTACATATTTCCTAAAAACCGAAGGGAGTGGACGGCAGAAATGGTATGCTCGGAGAGTAACTGCCGGAGATGAGACCTTCCGCACATTCCCTAGTTCTCCCTTCGCTCTCATCAACTGTCGAACGAATTAGAGTTTTCGCGTGCCCTATTTTTTATATCACTTATGATAGCCTCGGGTATTCGGGTTTGGGAAATATATATTGTTTACTGTTCGAGAATATTTTTACACGTTTGTTCTGGCCCGATTGTTGTCGAATATTTCTCAGTGGTGGGGTGGGTTGGTGCCGAGTTCTTCTCGAGATTGAGGCTATCTTAGCCTTCTAGAGATTGGCTAGACCTTACCGTAGCTCTGTCTCATATTGCTGCCGAACGCTGGACGCGCACCGTATCTTTTCGGTGCGGGGGTCGCCACCAGGAGCAATGTTGTTCTGGCGTTCAAGGGCGTACGTCGCCTGTGGTGGTTTGATGATTCGCTTGGTCATGTCACGGGACATGGTGTGAGCCCTTGGGCACCACTCATGCCTCGAAAACGAAATGAGTGGACGGCAGAAAACCCGTAGCAATTATACCCTTGGGTATTCTCGGGCCTGACCTCCGGTGTTGCAATTTCGCGCCTCGTGTTTGTTTATTTCTGTTGTACCGGGCTTTTTCGTGGGGTGATTAACAGTTTGTTTGGAGGAGTAAGAGGTGCGCTGCATGCATAGTACAGGCTGGGGGTGTGTCTGTCACGGCGTTGTACAATATTTGAAGGGGGTCGTCGTCTGGAGTAGTGGTGGATTGACCACGTTTTCTTGACATCAGGCCCGTGAGTGTCAAGCGACTCGCGACTAGAAAGCCGCCACAAGTGTAGTCCGGTATAGAGCAAAGCATGACAGAGCGGGAAAAAATTGTGTTATTTTGGCTATGTGCGTATTTGTGTGTGGTCCTTCATCTTTTCCGGAAGTCAAGCGTTGTCCGTTCCGAGAACGTCGGACAAACCTCAGCAAGGTCCAACAGGGTTCACACGCTGTTCTAATGATCGGACCACATTCAGGATGTATGAGGTGCTCCTGTGTACTGTTTGCGCCATCGTGCTAGTCTTCGTACTAGAATATGCGTTGCTTCGGCGGGGCAGAGGCGGGGCCGGCGTTAAACGCTGAACACGAGGGGAACCGTCATAGCTTGGATGTATCACGTGAAGTATTGCCGGATCCGACCTGATAACCATCCGACATAGATGGCCTCGCAATGAGGGCGTTCTATGTACACACCTACGTTCTGGACATAGAATTGCGTGATGACACATTCGCGTTGGTCCTACCTCTCATGGCAGCCTCCCATGGCAACCTCTCATGGTTTGGGTGGAGGACCGTTTGGAACTCCTCCGTCAACGAACGGTGATGGGTTGTAGATAATAACCTTGCAATCCTTGTCGCCGCGTTCAAACTGGAGCTCGTGTCCGAAACCTGAAGCAATCGAGAAGGTTGCTTGAAGCTCAACCGTGGATGAACAACCGTCCACCAACTGGATAACAATGAAAAACATCAATTCGAATGAATTCCTATCCAACAACTCAACACTCGTCGTCGTGACCATCCACCGGCAGCGTGGTGTACATTACATCCAACCCCGCCTCGCATTAGGCCGGCGCTTGCATTGGTACACGATTTTCGACCTACATAAGCCATCTTATCATCGACACAAAATTCCAGGAATGGACTCGCTGAAATCAAACCATTTGACTATCAGCGTTGACTAGTCTAGTGTTCTGATTTCGGCTTCTATAGATGGAAGATGGACCCACTCTTCAAGGACTCTGCACAACATATACACTTCGGCTGCCCACGTGTCTGTGCCAAGCGTACAGCGTCAAACAACAACAATAATACTCCGTATTATTGAATACCATCCGTACCACAGACGAACCTCAGAACAGCGAACAGAGACCGGTTGATTGGCACCCGACAACAGGGGTGAAACAAGCGCATGCGAAACAGCAAGCAGCACCTCCTCCGGAGTAACCAAGAGCAACCTCCGAGTGACACGTATCAATCTCAAGGCTCCCTAGCAGACGCCGCCTCGCACACATGCCACTTCCCCTCAGAAAGAAACCGTCTCTAAATGAGACAACGCCCGATAGGAGGGCTACCAAGACTAGGGGATCAATTCCAGAGAATAAGTGCAGTGCCAGTTTCCCTTTGCCACATCAACGAAGTAACAACCTGCACTTTGACTTAGCTAGCTTCAGGGCGGCAGGGAGGGGGGGGGGGGGTACTCATAGTCGTGCATGCCGTAGTCGTTAGACCATTGACCTCGCATCCCTACAAAGCCGGGACGGAGCACGCCGGGTTCTCACCGGACCAGGCTCTCACATCACCAAGCGCGAAGCGCCGTGAGATATTCGGCGAGTCGCATGAAGGGTGCGCTGCATCCTGCTAAGGGTGTTCGGCATCTTGTGCTTACTTCCTTGCGTACGGATGACAGCTGCAAATGACTTAAATTATTTTCTGGTGCTTCACTTCCCGAGACAGTTGTAAGCACTGTGTAACTGCCTCGAGGGTGCTTGACCATTTTAACACAACGTGGTGCGATCATCCCCCTTGCGCGGAGTGAGGGTTCTCCACCCCGCACAACATGATCTACTAGACCACCATTATGGTTACCGCCAAAAAAGAAACAGAGGTATAAAAATAACGGTAACCTGGTTGCCGAGTTCACGAAGTGAATTCGCTTGCTTGTTTCACAACGTCGTTGCCAAGCGACGAAAACTCAATCCTGATGGGGGGCGGGGGGGNGGGGGGGGGGGGGGGGGGGGGGGGAAGCCAAATCAACGGTACCTTACTGCACTGGCCAAAACACAATTCCCCGCTCGGGGCTCAGTGTCCAAATCATTAACCCTGTGAACAAGGCGTACGAAAGCATTGCCTTCGTTTTGCTAGAACCCTGATTACGACTCCTCAGTTCTGCGGTAAGTGCTAAGCGCAGAAGCTATCACGTCATTGGAGGAGCTGTCCCGACTTCTATCATACCACGTAGTTATCCCACGTTTCGCGCGAACGAGGGAAGCTGGCCAAAGGACTCCCGACAACGGATAGTCAAAAGCAGTCTCAAACTGTATGTTCTGAAGACGCGGCGGCCATATGCAAGCTCCCGCTGGATTGGTTGAAGTGTTTGCCAAACTGTAGGTGTCGCATGGAAGCCGGCCATACTACTCCGACAATGTTGGTTGAACAAACTCCCGAACGAAAGCTGTTGCAGGGACGCTGGCCACATCACATCGACAACAGGGTGGTTGAAGTCTTCACCAAGCTCCAGTTGTCGCAACGAAGCCGGCCAAACTACTTCGACAATGGGCTGGTTGAATCTTGTCCCAAACCTGAGCTGTTGCAGATACTCGGGCCACACTACACCATCAACAGGTTGACTAAACCCGAGCCCACGGCGCAACTTCAGCAGGGAGGTCGGCTGCACCACTTCGACAATGGGCTGATTGAACGCCGCCCCAAACGTGAGCGCTTGCAGAGACCCTGGCCACACGACACCAACAACAGGTTGGTTGAAGCGGCGCCCGAGGTCCGACGAGAGCAGGGAGGCCAGCAACACCACTTCGACAATAGGTTGGTTGGAGGAGCACCGGGATCCTAACAGCGTCAGGGTGGAGGACCCCTCTACATCGACAGTGCTGAAGCTATGGTAGCTATATCCGAACGAAATCTGTTGCAGAGACGCCGGCCATGCGACACCGGCGATAGATTGGTTGAAAAGACCCCCGAGCGATAGCTGCCGGAGGGCGGGAGGCCAGACCGCATCAACAAGAGAATGGTCAAATCCGATAAGCTCAAGTTGTTGAAGGGAAGCCGGCCACAGCCAACCGGGAAATGGCTCGAAAACCCCCGTCTTCACTGTAAGTCGCTTCAAATTCGGAAGCAATGACAGCAAGCCCACGCGTTCTGGGTGATGACTGCTCATATCTAATTCCTCTACTTCTCACCTCATCCCCATACGGTCAGGCCGAAGCATCCAATACGGAAGCATCCACTTCACTTCACTAACCCGCAACAGAGGTACTCGACTCGAGTCGCGATTCCGGGGGCGGGACGCCCGGCGTTGTTGTTGTTGTGCTTCCGACAAAGCGATTCAAGTGCTGCAGGGGGTTCCATCGTCCATCCGGATAAGTGGCGTCGGTACTTTTCGGCATTCCAGGCAGAAGTCCAGTGACGCCAGCTGTAGTTCTAACGTCGATGTGTACCAACGCCGTTCGCGCCCGTTACGCCCACGGTTCAGGGCAAAGGTGAAGGCGTCGAGGTATCGACTGCAGTTCCCTGAAAATGGAGAAGTTGGCATGTTTCGTGTAGAGGCGTTTCGGTTCGATCAATAATACAGAATGGGTTTCGGCGCAGAGCGTGAAGGGTATTGTTACAGCAGCTTCACGGGTGTTGTCGGCATTGCTGTCTCAAGTGTTGTACTGTTTCAGCGGGTCACATTGAAAAGTCGAACGCGCAAGAGAGCGCACTCTTGATCACGGAGGAACAAAGATATCACTGCAGAAGGAGCACCATTCGCAAATCAATTGACCCAGCAAGAACCCGAAAACGAAGCGTCTTCATGCCGGCTATTGAAAAAAGCGCCAGAAAACGCAAGGACAACGAATGGCAGTGCACCGGGCGGTGGAGGTAAACAAGCAGCGTGCGCGATATCAAACAAAGGCCATAGGCGTCTATCCTCGTACCCCAAATGTAGGTGTGCTCGCTGTCGGAGTTGCACCGACCACGCCCAACGCGTTCCCCCAACGCGTTGTATTCGACAAATTATGTGTATTGGCTTCACGCTCAAACACACCGGCGATGTACGCACGCTCCATGCCAACACAGACCGAAGCAAGAAATCATCCCCTCCTCCCGCCTCGTTGTACGAATATTATTCATTTATTTGTTCATCCGTAAACCTAGCGGCACATGAAGTTTGTTGAAAAAACGGAGAAGAACAATTCTGCAGTGATTCCTGCAAGGAGTTTTTTGTGCCAACAAACAAGAGAATATTTCGCTTGTGCCTTAAACGAAGAGTCTCGAATCTCCATGTAGGCACAGAGAACAGAGAAACAGAGGACACTCGTTGATAAGCCATCACGCACATTCCCTTCGTTGTGGGATTCCTACAAGGGTTGGGTGAAAGGCTAATGTGGAGCCTATCCATACAGGCTGAAGCTGCTGAAACTTGGAGAAGGACCACGAGTTGGTAGCCATGCTTGAGAGGTGGCGAGAATTGCATTATTAATTTATAAGTCGACCGGTAATTGACACCTACAGTGTAGTGATCCGGCAAGGGAGTGACGAACGGGGTGAGAGTTCAAACTGTACAAACCGGCCGAATGAGGCTGGAGATTCCGGCCTTCCCATACTATTGGAAGGTAGGCGTTAGAATGTACGAATGAAGAATCAGCAATATGACACCCGGGCGGTACCGTAGACTTGCTAAAACGCGCTCACATCAGTTCATCATGTTGAGGAACGGAGTGGTGGTTGAGGTGATATTCTACTCCGACCGAGGGGGAAAAACGCCATGGCGGGTGTGTGACATCAGTTGGACGTTGGCATTAGCCCATGTAGCACGTCGAGCAATTCTACTCCCGGTCGCGCCCGACTATGAATATCCATAGTGTCTTTGTGGTGGTCCATGAGATGGTAAAAAATACAATAGACTAAAAACGATTATACACCGATCGCCTCGTCGGTGGTCCAGTCGGTACGACGTACAACCTCTCGTGTAGCCGTAATCGGGAGCTTGTAATCCTAGCGAAATGAGATAACCACGGATATTTCGCGCAGAGGATAGCAATTGTCGGTGAATACACTAGGCGGACGAGGAACTTCTTGGCCCTTCTGGCGTCAGTATCGAATTCGATTCCATGGTCCATGATCTCGGAGCTCTTGTCAAACAGGGAGCATTCTCGTTGTAATGAAACAGAAACTCGGAGCGATCGCGATGCATTCCCGAAATGCATACACCGATAAATTCCTACTTTGTCCACACGTGCAGTGTACAAGGTTCATTCAAGGTGCGACGAGGTACTCGGAAGTGCTAATGAGGCTGTAGTAGTTGCCACCACAGCGCTGGTGGCAAGTCCTGAAGCTCGAGGTTTTTTGTCGTGAGCAACTCTATCTATCTGTAGCTCAACGCTCAAAATCTTCTCCCGAACCATCTACGACTATGTAACTGTATTGCCCAGATTTCGGCTCCAATGACCCTACCCGAACGGTCCACCCCCTCTCTCCACCAAGACCGTTTACGTTCTTTGCTCTGATCCCGTCACAGGCATTCTACTATCCGAGACATCAATGATCAGTCGGTCGTGCTTCGGTTCTACAGTACTCCCACCTAAACATTTGTAGCTCCGCGTGACCGCCCATCGGCCAGCTCACACCACTGTGTAACGTTGTTTGCTTTTGTGGAGGCGTTGAAGCGGCTAGAGATCGCAGTCTACGTTCTGTGTGCGGTAAGTGCGGAAAATTTACACAGCCTAGACTAACCCTATCGCTTGTTGCTTCGCCAAGACATCCAATCCTACTTACGGGCACGTACATCGACGCCACGGACGTGTACTTGGTCCGATAAAAGCCACAGCTGGAACTGATTTTCGTTTTCGAGTGTACTCGCTCACGCACACTCGAGAAGCCATATCCCGGAGCACCTTCAATCTCAAAAGCAGCTTATACAATGCCCCCGTGTATGCGTGTGAGTGGGCCTGTGTTGTGTGATGTGCGTTTGTTTACAGATCACGATTACCCCAACCGACAATGCACCTTGCTGATCACAAGCTTGTGTTGGGTGCTTCTCCATGTGCATGAGGTTGATCAAGAAACGCGGAGTGGAGGGGGGTCGTGGAAAGCCGTTGCTGTTATATCTCGTCAAAGCATGGCACAACAAAGAGGTCTTTTCCCGAACTCTTGAAAAACACGATCGATCACACGATGATCTCACCACCGTTGCTGTTTGTTGCCCATCGTTTACAAGAAGAGGAGCCGTGGTGTTGTGGTGTGTTGGACACTGACCCTTCCTCGAATGAGCACGGGGAATAAATTGTGTCGAGCAAGGGAAAATGGACAGGAGCGGAGGTAGACTGGCGCAGAATACAAGTTTTCCCTGAGGCGAGATGGACTGGCTGTCGTGGGAGCAAGTTGAAAGCTGAGCGTTGATGCTCATACAAAAGTCGAACTGCCGCTGGCCTCCGCTCCTGCTCATTTTCTCTCGCTCGACAAATTTGTTCTCCCGTGCTCATTCAAGGAAGGATCAGCATCCAACACACCACCACACCACGGCTCCTCTTCTTGTGAACGATGGGCAACAGCAACGGTGAGATCATCGTGTGATCGATCATGTTTTTCAGGCGCTCGGGAGATGATCTCTTTATTGTGCCATGCTTTGACGCGGTATCACAGAAACGCTCTCCACGACCCCGCTCCTCTCCGCGATTCTTTGTGGACCTCATGCCCAAGGAGGAGCACGCATCACAAGTCTTTTAGTCAGCAAGGTGCATCGTTGGCTGAGGCAATCGTTAGCGTCCTGTAAACGCACATCACACAACACAGACCCACTCACACGCATACACGGGTCATTGTATGAACCGCTCTCGAAGGCTCCGGGTAATGGCTCCTCAAGTGTACGCGGGCGAGCACACTCGAATACGAAATCAGTTCCTCCTGCTGTGGCTATTATCGAACCAAGTACACGTCCATAGTGTTGATGTACTTGTGGGTGTGCCCGCAAGTAGAATGCCTTGGCGAAACATAGAGCGATAGTAGTCTAGACTACATACAGTAGTTCGAGGTCCTTGGAAAGGTCGCCACTTCTGCACACAAGACATTACAACACACACAAACGAACTATGTGACAACGTAGTGAGCTGGCCGACGGGACGAGCACGGAGTTACAAAACCGACGCACGACCGACTGACTGACCGTCATGTCTTGGAAGGGAAAACGTCTGTGACCGGATCAGAGCAAAGAACGTAAACGGGCTTGATGAAGAGAGGGACCGACCGTTCGGGTAGGGTCATTGGAGCCGAAACCTGGGCATTCAGTACACTGTAGATGGTTGGAAGCAATGATTGTTGACCTGTAGATGGAGGTGCACACGACAGAAAACATCGAGCTTCGGGACTTGCCACCAGCACATGTGTATGCTGGCATAACTCCACATCATATCAGTACCTCGACGTGTGTTGAACGGTAAAAACTGTACCTTTGGGCAACGCGGGGAGCTTTTCCGCATCCCACACCATACACCGCCGTCGCTCTGAGTGTCTATTTCACTACGACTATTCTCCCTCGCTTTCTCAAGAGCTCCGACCATGCATCATGGAAACAAGTTCGTTATTGACGGGAGAAGGTTCAAGGGTCCTACAAGTGCATGCACCACCAAGAGCTGTCCTCGGCGCGAAAAAAACGCGGCAATCTCACGTCTCTAGGTTTATCAACCTCCCGCCTTCACCGCCTTCACTGCCACGAAAAGGTTTATATCAACATTGACTGTACCACCGAGCGAGGTGATCAATAGCAATGTTTATTGACAATCTCATGGACCACCAAAAGAAACTCGTCGGGCGCGACTGGCAGTAGAACTGCCGGACGTAATATATGGCTCAGCCCACATCCAAGTGATGTCACGCACTCGCCATGGTATTTCTTCCCCTTGAACAACGTAGAACATCACCACAACTACCAGTTCGTTCCTCAGCATGAACTGGTGTGAGCGCTTTCCAGCAACTTCACTATCATCCATTCATTCTAACGCCTGCCTTCACCAACATGTGTTCAAAATGCTGTGTGTCCTCTCCAGCCTCATTCGGACGATGAGTGATTGTAGCTTGAAAGTCTCATCCCATTCGTCACAATCTTGCCCGACTACTGTCGGTGTCAAATACCGATCCCGAGCTATGATGTAAATCTCGCCACCTCTCAAGCATGGCTTCGCTTTGAATCGCAACTCATAATCCTTCCCCGAGTTTCAGCTGCTGCCGCCTCCATTGATGGGACTCCACACTGTCATTCCACCCCGCCCGACGAGGAACCCCACACCAGCCGAAGTCCCTGTGCATGGGGAAATCGATGAGTGCTTTCTTCTCTCTCTATTCTCTGTGCCTACATGACCATTTTGAGACGTTTCGTACCGGGAACACGCGACTGTTGCTCTTGTTTCTTGGCGCATAAAAAGATCTACTACCGTGAAGAAAGGTGTTCGCCATAAATTCAATTCACTCCATACGCAACTTCATTCATGGAGGACAGAGAAAGTTAATAGAAGGAGGCGGGGCGGGGGGAATCGATGCTTTCTTTCCTGTATTTGTTGGGAGAGAGCATGTATATGTATCACCGGCGTCTTTGAGCATGAAGCCCCTAGACCAACCACCATTTTATTATTTCAACGCGTTTGGGGAACGCGTCGGGCATGGTCGGTGTAACCCCGACAGCGAGTACACCTACATTTGGGGTACAAGGATAGACGCCTATGACCTTTGTTTGATATCGCGCACGCTGTTTGTTTACCTCCACCCGGTGTACTGCCATTCGTTGTCCTTGCGTGTTCTGACGTTTGCTGCGATAGTCGGCATGAAGCCGCTTCATTTTCGAGTTCTTGCTGGGCTAGTTGATTTGTGGGTGGTGCATCTTCTGCAGTGATTCGTTCCTCTGTGATCAAGCGTGCGCTCTCTGCACGTTCGACTTTTCAATATGACCCGCGAAAACAGTGGAACACTTGAGGCAGGCAATGCCGATAACACCCGTCAAGGTGCTGTAACGATATCCTACACACCCTGCGCCGAAAACCATTCTGTATTGATCGTAACAAAACGCCTCTACACGAAACATGCCAACTGCTCCATCGTCAGGGAACCGCAGTCGATGCCTGACGCCTTTACCATTGCCTAAAGCCACGGGCGTATCGGGGGAGAACGTCGGTGGTACACATCAACGTTAGAAGTGCAGCTGGCATCACTAGACTTCTGCCTGGAATGCCGAAAAGTACCGACGTCACGCGTTCGGGTGGATAATGACACCCCCTGCAGCATTTGGATCGCATTGACGGAAGAGCTACAGAACCGCGGCTCGAGTCGAGTGCCTCCCTTGCGGGTTAGTGGAGTGACGTGGTTGCTTCCGCTGTCGTAGCTTTGGCATGACCGTATGAGGAGGTGGAGAGGAGTGGTGGGATTGAATCTGAGAGGTCAACACCACGCAGACTGCCTGGGCTCGTTGTCACTGCCTCCGAATTTGAAACGGCTTGCAGTGGACACGACGATTCTTGAGCCATTCCCCAATTGGCTGTGGCCCGCGTCCCTTCAACGCCTTGAGCTTCTCAGATTTCAGGGTTCTATCCTTGTTGCGGTCTGGCCCCCCGCCCTCCGGTAGCTATTGCTAGGGGTGTAGTTCAACTAATCTCTTGCCGGTGTGATGTGGCCGGCGTCTTTGCAACATCTTTCGCGCGGATATTACTTTCATTTCTATGTTGTATGGAAGTCCTTCACCCAGACAGTGTTGAAGTACACGGGCTCCTTCAATCAACCCATTGTCGAAGTAGTATGGCCGGCCTCCCTGCGCTCGTTGCATTTCGGGTACCGCTTCGACTAACCCGTGGTCGGTGTGGTGTGGCCGGCCTCCCTACTCTCGTTGAATATCGGGTACCGCTTCAACCAACCCGTTGTCGGTGTAGGGTGGCCGGCGTCTCTGCAGAGATTGTACCTCGGGTTCGCCTTCAACCAACCTATAGCCGGGGTGACGTGGCCAGAGTCTCTGCAACAGCTTTCGCTAGGGTATGAGTTCAATCAGCCCGTTGCTGGAGTAGTATGGCTAGTTTCCCTAAAACGCCTGGAGTTTGGTGAACGGTTCAGTCAAACCATAGCCGGCGTATCTTGGCCGGCCTTCAGCATGTTCTGTTTGGCAGTGATTTTCACTACTCATTGTCGGGAGCCCTCCGGCCAGCTCCCCTCGTTCGCGCGGACTGTGGAAAAAAAAATACCTGCCGTGACAAACGCCATTCGGACGACATTACGATTTGGATGATACCCTCTCCCGTGCAGGGCACTCGCTGCAGAACTGAAGGGTCGTCATTGGCGTCCTAGGATGACGAAGACAACGATTTCCGGCGCGTCGATCACAAGGGTGATGATTTTTTCACAGGACTAGAGATGCGTTGCATATGTGTGTAGAGGCTTCATTGGTAAGGTACGGTAGATCAGCAGGTTGTTGTTTTCTCCGTTCGGCCCTGAAGTTGGCTAATCCTGCTTCACTGGCTGATTCGATAATGTGTTAAGGGAAAAGGGCCGCCCTGCGCCAACTGAATGGATTGAATTTTTTTCCCCTCGTGAGCCTTTGTTTCGAATCGAGGAGTCCTCTCGGGTTGTAGTGCTTGTATTGGTTGCGCTTGTTGCCTGTGTCGTCGGGCACCGACAGTATACGATACTTTTCGTGGTTCTTTCATCCGGATGGTAGCCTCTACTGTCCTTGTTTGGATGTTCACGCCTTCGGCGCAGACAGATAGAAGGCCAGACCGTTCATGGTGTGGAATCTTTGAAGAGCGGTGTCGATCACCGCACTGATGGGGCCCATCCTTAGGGTTTCGTGTGGTGATGAGATCGCCTACCTGTAGGTCGGTAATCGTGTACCTATGCAGGGGCGGGCCTTATGGGACACCATGCTGCTACATACTGGATATTCGCGAATGGTGAAATGCTGGATAGAAGTCGGAACGCATGGATAGTCCGTTCGGAGCTACAACGGGTCTTCAAGTTTGTCAGTGCAGTTTTCTTCGGAACCCTATACGACCCCGACAACATCAGAATGCTTCGAATGTCAAATTCGTAGGCGGTTGCCTCCCCAATGTCGAGCTTAAAACAACCCTTGTCGGTTGCTCTAGTTTTCAGAAATGTCTCCGTCCCCCGTGACAAGAGCTCCGGTATATTGTGGTGATAAGGATTGCGTGGGTTAGCATCTGTCATCAACCTGCCTGGGTTTAGCAACTATCATCACCCCCGTGAAGTCGGTATCGTTTAATTGATGGGACTCCAGAAGGCCTTCAAGATAAACCACAGGGTGTTCGACATATTGCATACGTCAGCACACAATTATCATGTGCAGAGCTGGTGTGTGTGCATGGAGCCCTTTGATTAGGAGGCCATGAAAACGGGATGGTCATCCGATCGGTTTCCGGCAATACTTCCTGTGATACATCCAAAATACGACCGTCCCTTTCCGTTCAAGGTTCAATGCCGGCCCCGCTCGTAACAAACATATATTCTTGCACGAAGACTCGAACGATGGAGCCACCACCACATGCACGAGAACACCTCATACATCCTGCATTTGGTCCGACCTTTAAGACAGTGTGTTAGCCGGTTGGAGTTATGGTCGACGTTCTCGGAATGGTAATCGCCGACTTCCAGAAAAAGAATAACGACATCACGCGAACACCCACTTTGCCCGCTCAGTCATGCTTGGATTTATTCCGACATAGACTACCCTTATTGCAGCTTTCCAGTCGCTCAACACTCACGGACCTGGTGTCAAGAAAGGGTTGTCAACCCACCACTACTCCAGACGACGACTCCCTTCAATCTTGAACTGGTACAGCCCCCGCGACAGACACACTGCCAGTCTGTACTATGCAGCGTATCTCTTACTGCTCCTCCGAACAAACGATACATGTAGTCACACTGCTTTCATACGGCAAAAGGCCGATACAACAGAAAGAAACGACAACGAGGCGCGAAACCGCAACAACGGAATTGAGGCCTGAGAATACTCGCAGGTTTTTCGCTGTCCACTCCTTTCGTTTTCGAGATATGACTTGTGCCCAAGGGCTCACACCATGTCCCGTGCCATGACCAAGCGAATCATCAACCCACCGCAGACGACATACGCTGTCAAATGCCAGGGAAATATTGCTCCTAATGGCGGCCCTCACACCGAAAAAATACGGTGCGCGTCCTGCGTCCGGCAGCAATATCAGCTAGAGCTACGGCAAGGTCGCGCGCGAGCAACGGGTTTCATCGACAAGCCAATCTCTAGAAGGCTATCATAGCCTCATTCTCGACCAGAAGTCGGCACAAATACACCCCACCACGAGGAAAATGCTAACAAACGGGCCAAATGTGTGCTCTCGAACCGGAAATATTACATGCCAAGCCCGAAAACCCACTGGTGTTGAAACGGTTTTACAAGATTGGGCACGCCAACACTCTCATTCAGTCAACAGGTGATGGGAGCGAAGCGAAAGTAGGGCAATGTGGAAAGCCACCTATGGTAGTTACTCTCCGAGCCATACTTTTTTCTGCGCCTACTCCATTCGTTTTCCAAGAAATATGTGCCATAATCATACCCCATGTTAGTCATGTCTTGTCCTACCTTGTGCATCTGCGCCCCCCCAGCGGCTCTCTGCTGATTTCCCCCATTTCAGTCATGCCGGGTGTTCCCATCGACCAACTTTACATCTGCCCAGCGTGTTTCCTCGTCCCATCCCATCCCATCCCGTCCAACATGCGGTCCCATCCCGTTCCATCCCTACCCATCCCGTCCCATCCCATCCTACATTACGTCCCATCCCGTTCCATTCTGTCCAAATCCGTCGCCCCATCCATCATCATTATGTTTACCTATGACAATCGCCCTACCCCAGCCACCCGAACACAGCATGAACTCATTATCTGATCTGTCCCATGCCATCAACCCACAATGCCCCCAGCAATCCCACGGGGCAGAATACACATACGTGGGCAACCCCTACTGCAAGATAGCGGACCAATTGACTCGACGCGGCTTGCCAAAACAAAAACTCCTTCGGTGTGGCAAGTTGTCGGGGGAGGTTGAAACGAGCACGACCGATTGTTGGTGGTGATAATCACACACAACATATGTCAAACACTTCATCTCTCGCAAATCACACCAATTATCGAAACATAAGCCATTGCCCTCTCCTTATCGTTTATCGTCAGACAGATTCGATACTGGGGTGTCCTATTGGACCCAAATTAAGCATGACTTGCGGCCAGCCGTTTGCGATCAATATCATACCTACCAAGCGTCTTTCCAAGTCCCGTCCCATGGCGTCTCGTCTCATCCCTTCCCATCCCGTCCCATTCCATCCCAGTCCTTCCCATCCCATCCAGCCTCATCATGCATGCTTGCGACATCTGCGCAGCCTAGTCTAGCCCAAACAGCGCCGACTCGTGCATCCGATGCTGTTCAATTCCATCAACCGAAAACATCCCAGAATCTCCTCCTTCCCATCCCTCTCCATCTCATCCCAATCCGCCTGATCATGAACGCAAACAGCATCTGCCCTGCACAGTCTAGCCTACCACAGTGCGGGCATATCCATCTGATCCTTCTCCCATGCCATCAACCAAAAATATCCCTGCTTCACACCCCAATCCTATCGGGTGTATACAGCATATGTGGGCCTCCCCTACCATCAGTTAGAGGGCCTATTGACTCGGCGCAGTTTCTTGCATACCGGCTCAACTGGACGCTCAAACACTCTCCGCTCGTGGTACGCAACCGAACTCTCTTAAACGATTTCGTGTTGCAACAGGCGGACTTAACCCCGCACCTCATGTTATACCATTGCTCAACCGAACACATGCTCCCTTCTTTGGGCGTGGTGAGTTGTCGGGCGACCGGGAGATGAACACTTGATGGTGTCGATCGTGCAACATCCATACACACAACATCGCGCCAACCGCAGTCTTCCCCGAATATGACCCCAACAATCGCACCACAAGTCGTTGTTCTGTCTCTCCAATCGCCTATCGTCAGGCAGATTCTTTACGGGCGAGTCCTACTCGCTCACCCTCCGTGAAGCATACCTTCGCCGTTGGACTCTATCGATATTCATCCACACCCGCTTGGACCCGCACGATAGCTAGTCTCCCGTCCCAGCCACCGGGCGCGTAACAACGACGACAGAAGGTGGAGGAGGGGCTATCAGCAATAGCGATAGGCGAGCTATGGACTACTTGGGAGGTGGGCTCTACCGCTATACAGCTATTTCGCTCACTCTTGTACGGATGGCAACGTCGAATCCCGTGGTGGCTTGTTGGCGTGTTATTATGGGGGGCACTGGCTGTAGGAGTTGCAACGGGGTGGTTTTCATTCAGCAACCGGGGTATGTTCCGTCCACGCTGGGCGGTGGGGGGAGGAGAGGTATCTTCCAAAACAATCTCGCTACAATCTCCCTCGCCACCATCTCCCACATGATGCTAGTAGTCCATACTTTTGTACAGTTCGGAGGTATTGGCAGGGGCCACCAACAACACCATTTCAGCAGTCAGTGCATTCGACTTCCACAGCACATGACCCCTCCTGTTCCCTGATCGTGGGGGAGCAAGGTTCGGTTCCTCACCTCGCCTTGCCGCCAAGCCGCCGTTCGCCACACCCTCAAGCGGAATGCGTAGGTCTTGCATGCCCTCCTCACCGTCCGGATATCTGACACGATGCGGTGCATTCCGATAAGGGTCGACAACCGCTCCCGTTGCTTCTGCTGCTGCCGCTGCTGCGGCCGTTGAACGATCTCCGCGGACAACGACCAGGACTGGGTCTGAGAGCCCTCGACCGCCCCGTTACGGGTGTTGGTGACCTTTCCGTCGTCGCTCTTCTCCCTGGCCTCCTCCCCCTCCTTGCCCACCGTCGTCGTTCCACCGTTGTTGCTGCCGTCGCCACGCCACAACACGGATGCCCCGCGAGACATCACGTCCTCTCACCGAAGCGCCTTGCGGGCGGCCCTGGCTTGCCGGGAGAAACGAGCGCGGGTCCTCGTCCTCGCCGCTGCTGCTCTGGCAGAGGAGGTCATGGTCAACAGAGCCGATCTCGACGAAACCTTCATCTCCGCCCTCTTCCGTTCCCGCAGCACCGCTCTGTCTCTCAGAAGGAGCAGCTGAGCGGTATCCCTCGATGAGGTGGAGGCAGAGGTGGGGGCCTTCTCGTCAAGAGCAGCGCCCTGAGAAAAGGTGGTGAACCCTTTGGTAGTCACTCCGTAGGCTGGATCCGCTACCGTCGTCGCCGTTACCGGTGCGCACGTGGGGTCTGATGGGCTGGAAGAGGTCTCGGCAAGCCCCAACAACGGCACTTGTTCCTCGGTCTTGGCCACCAACGACTCGGCCACTGCTACCGCCGTTTGGTGGATCTTTGAAGGGGCGGGGGGCGACAACCCGAGCGGAGATACTGTGTCGTTATGTTCAGCCATTCGGCCGACGCCACCATGTTCGCTGTTGCCTACCCCCAGGGATCGGTTTGGCTCGCCCTGGGCCTCCTGTCCAATCGACTCGACCATCGGAGGTGCATCAACGGTTTTTCCGACCGCCGGGCTTGGTTTAACCGTCTGCAGGACCGCCGTAGTGGGTGTTAGAATCTCCTCTGATGCTCGAGCGCTAGCCAGAAGTGCCCCTGGCTCGAGAAACGTCGCCGTCGCAGGCGACCTCGCCTTCGTCATTGCTGCTGCTGTTGCTGCTACTGCTGTTGTTGTTTCTGCTGCCCTTGCTGCTGTTGCTGCTCCTGCTGCTGCCCCTGCTTTTGCAGCTTTTGTCTGCGCTGCTGCTGCTGTCGCTGCTGCCCCTGCTTTTGCAGCTGCAAAGGCAGCTGCAGATTCTGGTGGTGTATAACCGAGTGTTGACACCCACCTTTTCGTAACCTCAATAAAAGTCTTGCGCTCGAGTCGAATCGCTCCCTCTTCCAATTCCTCTTCCTCATTCTCGCTTTCTGGCACCCCTGTCGCCCCATCCTGCTCACCGGCGTGCTCTCCCGGAACAGCCAGAGCGGCCAGTAGAGGGGCCATGGACCATGTAGCTGCGGTTTTGACCGCTGTCGCTGACGCTGCCGCCGCCGCCGTCTTACAAGGCCGCTGCTCATCCATCGCCGAGATCCCACCGACAGCAGGCACAGCGGCCAGCTCACGGGGCATAGCCGAGGGAGTAGCGGTCATGGCTACCAACGCCGACGCGGCCGCCGTCTTTAGTGCCTGCCCCTCATCCATCGCCATCTCCCAGTCACCCGCAGGCGCAGATGCCGGTACGGGCAGAGCAGCCGGGGCAGCGGACACAGCCTATGGAGTTGCGGGCATGGCTACTACCGCTGATTCCGTGGAACGGGCCTGGTTCTCCTCCATCGCCGAGCCCACGCTGACGGCAGGTACAGCGGCTGGCGCAGGCAGAGCAGCCGGGGCTGGGGACATAGTCGAGGGAGTTGCGGGCATGGCCTGTACATCTGCCGCCGCAATCGACTTGCTAGCCTGCTCTTGATCCATAGCCGATATTCCACCGACGGCAGGTAGAGCGGCCGGCACAGCCAGAGCAGCCGGGGCTGGGGGCATGGCCCAGGGAGTCGTGGGCATGGCGAATAAGGCTGCCGCCGCCGTCGACTTGCCAGCCTGCTCTTGATCCATAGCCGATATTTCACCGACGGCAGGCACAGCGACCGGCACAGCCAGAGCAGCCGGCGCGGGGGGCATAACCCATGGAGTTGCGGTGTTGGCTATTGGGGCTGCCGCCGCCGTCATCTGGCAAGCCTGATCCTCGACTATCGCTGTCTCCGGGTCACCCGCAGGCGCAGATGCTGGTACGGGCAGACCAGCCGGTGCGGGGGGCATGACCCAGGGAGTTGCTCCGATACATGCCACCGCTGACTCCGTCGAATGTGGCTCCTCCACTTCCATCGCCATCCCCGTGCCGGCTGCAGGCGCAGATGCCGTCACAGGCAGAGCAGCCGGTGCGGGGGGCACACCCCAGGGAGCTGAGCCGATGGCTGCAACCCCAACGGCCGACGCTTCCGCCTCGGTTGGGGAGCCTGCTGAACCGTCTTCCTTGCGGTGCGAGAAGCCAGCTTTAACGGTCTTAGTTTCCACTGAACCAACAATCGGCCTCATGGCCTCCGTTTCTCTGGGAGGCAGCGCTGGCTGTTGTGCCAAAGCCGCCATCGCCATTGCTGCCTCACCTTCGTCGGAAGACACGTTTCTGGCTGGAGGGGGCTTGGCAGCGAAGGCCATCGTGGCGGTGGCGTTGATACCGCGCCTCTTGTGCACTTCCATGACTTAGTGCAGGATGGAGATAGGTAATGTAGTGGAACAAGCGCAAGAGGGCGGAGAGTGAGGGGAGACAGGCACTTGTTAGAGTCGGCTCGACGACAAGAGTTATGCTCATTCAAATCAGCACTGGACGCACTTGTCTTCTGTTGATGGAGGGTTCAGAAATAATATCCATAAGACTTACAGTGTTTCTGGGTGGCAGCCGTTCGCCCACGCGGATACGATATCCTGCTGTTTCTACACGTACACGGCCGGTCTGCACCATCACCTCACACTGAACTCGAACGAATCCTTTGCTGGCGCTATTGACGTTGAGGGAGGCTTGTTTCAGCGACAAAAATCAAACTGTTCTTGTGATTGCATCAAAACCAGGTATCTCGGCGACGACCCTGGGAACAGGCAAGATGCCAAACATACAGACAGGCGGAAACACTGCCTGTCCCATCTTAGTGTGTGTACCACGTGTTCCACCACAACGGAGTGACATCTGGCCCAGTACCTGCTGTGGTGGTGGTCCCCCGTTCTCCTGGCTGAGAAGTTCCCGCGGGGGGGGTTGCGGCAGATGCGTTGGCGTTCCGGTTGATACGCTCCCATCTCTGCCGTTGAGGCGTACTGGAAGGGGCCGACGTCGAGCACGTTCCCGCCGCCGTCACCGCCGCCGTTGAACCCATCGCCTGACTTCTGGGGTCCCCGTTATTCGCTGTATACATGACAGCAGCAGCGCCGGAAGTCATGTTCGATGCCGCAGTGACTGCGTTCATGGCTTTGACGGAAAGCTGTTGCACCCACGCCACATCGGTATCCCGCATTTTCTCATCAACCATATCTTTCCTCTTCTCCGTTACGAGTTCCGCTAGGCAAAGCTCATCCCTGGCGTTCTGAGCAAGCTCTGTTGCTTCTACTGCAGCCTTCAACGGGCACGCCGTGGGTGAGCTCGATGAGCCCTCGAAATCGTCGCCATCAAAGGTGAAGTCGTCCTCAAGGGAGCTGTAGTCGTCTTTGTCGCTCCCGTGGTCGCTGTTGACGTTGCGCATACCGCTCTCCCGGTGCGCGACCAAGGGGCCCCGCAGAATCGTCGACGCCGGTACGGGCGCGGCCGAAGCCTTGGCAACTTCAGCTGGCGTCCTCGCGTTTCTGCGGGCTGCCGAGGTGAGCTTGATCGACACCCTGGCACGAGCAGGGTGCAGCGAACGTTGCATGTGTCGCACCAAAGGTTGTACCACACAAGGAAGTCAGTCACGGCAGCTAGCTTGGTGCATCCTTCCCTTAGCTTTCCCGTATTGGTTATTGGAACCTCACACGACCGTATGTAAGTCTCGCAGCAGCACGAGAAAAAATGACGAATGATTGAGGGCGCTATTACTGATGCATGTGCACACACGTACCCCATTTTCGTGGACACTATGGCAAGCCTCGAAAGGCCGCCGAGCAGGTTGTGCCCATCCCATCTGCTTGACGTCAAGGTTCCGCAACACTACATGAAAGTGAGGAACATGAATCGCGGGCGTCAATGCTCGTCACTTTTTTTTCAATTTTCTCATGATTGTTTCGAAGCTTTGCGAAAGGGAGGGACCGTGCTGGGGGCTCAGAAAGCAAAGGATATCTGTGCAGAAAGGGTGCACTCGCCGTGTTGCAGCGAGTGCCCCTTTGGAGGGGCGGAACGGTGTTTCTGGAGGAGGTCAGGGTTGGGGTGATTGCGATGCCGCGGCAAAAACTGTGGTTTATTGGTAGAAAATGGGACGAGCAAATGGGTCGTAACTGGATTTTTTCCCAAATGGCCAAGTGTCAGACCAAACGTTTGATGAGGCTTGCACCTCGATCTACAACTCCAAGTACAGTGGTTCGCGCACAAGAGCGAACTTGGAAAAGGCAAAGCGAAGCCGAGGAGGACGAATCGGCGGGAAAATAAACGAAATTTTACTCATCGATCCCAAACGCTCTGGGCAATCTCGATGTTGTTTCCGACAAAGACTTGCGTGTTTTCGACGCATCTGCGGTCTTGCGTACGTATCAAAGCCATCAATTGAACAACCGATTTCGGCCAAGAAATGTGATACGTGGTTGACAGTGTTCTCACACTACTCTCACCTCGGCGTTGGCGGCTGCTCCTGCAGCGAAGCTGACACGTGCCTCTTCTGCTGCTGCTGCTGCTGCTGCTCCTGCTGCTGCTGCTGCTGCCGTTGTTGCTGTGGCTTCTGGGTGACTTCCAGCATGACCATCCTCCCCTTCTTCCCCACCACGACCTTATCTTCCACTCGCTCCACCTTTCCCTTCCCCACGTCCTGCCCCACCACACGGTGCCTGGGTCCAGTCTGCCTCTTGCGGCTGGCGGTGAGTCCGTTCACTGGTATGTTCCGCGCGAGGATGAGGGAACAACGATGCGAGAGCAGCGTCCAAAATCAAGTAACGGCGAGAAACAGAGGCAGGCACACCCCGACCAAAACAACGCATGGATGTGGAGATGGAGACGGTGCGGCAACGATAGAGACGCCGAAGAGAGCGTCGACAAAACAACAACCGGAAAAATGATATGGCCCCTACATGGAACTGCAGCACCGTCGACCGGATAGTACATGAACATCAGCGTCAGAAACTTTGAAATGTTCAAGGTCGATATGGATGGCAGAACCCATTGAGAACAGTCGTCAGAGCTACGGTGCAACAGAGGCGAGAAGGTGTAGAATATTGTGGGTGGTGTAAGTCGTTGTACGGTCGATACCGTACACATACATGAAACGACAAGATGCGATGTGCAAATGGATGCAAGTTGGACGGCATCAACACTTGCAGATAATGACACGATTCGCAGGCGAAAGCACACACACGCGGAGGCCGCACGGCACAATCTGCAGAATGTACACCTCCTGTCCATTGCACACAGGGCACACGATACTCTGGATACATACCAGAGGGTGTAAGAACGGTGGCGATCTACACCGGAAGATACTGCAGCAGTATAGCCGCAGTGGAAAACACCTTTCGTCTCGTTGCCGTGCGCAAGACGCTCTAGGCAGCAGTATCTACTGTTGTAAGGTGGATCCATGACACGGCAGCATCAGCATCACCTGTACGAACGGTGGGCTGGAGGGAGTTGACTGCTTGATCCGAGAATCGAATCAAATTGTTTCCATGTGCCCTGCTTCGCATTCTTTTTTCCCAAAGCCACCGTGATTGATCGATTACTGTAGTTCTTTGAACTTCCAGCACTTTTTTGGGTGGTTGGCCGTTTTCCTATGATGATGAAATTGTGTCAACAATAACCAGGGGCATAAGCAACACTGCGGAATGCATCAACAGGCGGTCACATATTAAATTAATGGCCTTGCGCTACTGCTGACTGTAGCGGCTGCTCCTGTTGGCGTCACGTATTCGTGCTACCCCGTCTCAGTATTAGGACGTCGCTGCCGAGCCCGATCCGGGGTACCATGGACAAGCGCTTGTGGTACTACACGACGTACCATTCGAGATGGGCGGCAAGGATAGGTGACCACATGTCGTCGCCACCCATCTCGAAAGGTCCGTTGTGCACGACAAGCGTTTGTTCCTGAAACCCTAGAGCGGGCTCTACAGCGACCTCCTAGAAACAAGACGGGGGAAGACGGGTAAGTGACGCCAACAGGAGCAGCCTCGACGAGCAACACCTGCTACCCGCACGCCAATCGAGAGGCCGTTTTGGGCGACCACAACGTACGGCAGCATGACTCTCACACAGCGGAGGGCTAGCTCGATGACCTTCTCGCCTCCCATTCCAACAGGACAATTCTCACGCACACCGCCTGTCTCGCCAAACGCGACCAACACACAGCAAGACACAATCACTATTGCCGAAGCCGAGGGCTAGGTCCAAGAGTTCCTTGTTGCCCATCTCGAACGGACTGTTGCGATTATTGCCGCTCGTTCCCCCAGGTCTAGAGCGGGGTCATCGACAACAGCGCAAGCAGCATCGCCAGCAGTTTCACACACGCCACTACCGATATCGTACCCCAGGACACGAGCGACTTGCAATACCGCCTTCTTTGGGTTGAAACTCGCACGAATAATTGCCTCCTATTTCCAAGGTTTATCGAACATGTTTGTGTCTAGGGCGGAAGAGTAACATGTTCGCCCTCGTGGGCCCCCGCCCCTTAGCTTACCGTCCACAGCAAGCCTGCGCCATCAACGGAAATCTTGATTCGGCCAAGGTTCACGATGGATACCAACAAACCGTGAGTCAGTGCACGCGACAACAGTGGCGAGGTGGATGAAAACAACACGGCAGGGAAAACACAGCAGCGCCAGCGAAAACAAATGGCACCACCAATTAGCGGGCAATACCAGTCCAGCTCACCTGGCGATCGCTTTGACCGTCGTTGACCCCTCATAGTTGTTGAGAGGCTGCACATTCACCGGCAGGTAGGACGCACCACCATTTATTGTGCAGGCGCTTTTCGCAACGTACATGTGGCTGTCGACGTCGTGGAACGCGAATAGCAAATTGGTAGCATGCCGGCGACAAAGCAGAAGAGGGCATGTGGCAGAGAGCGGGAAACGATGGCTTCGGGTAACGGATAACCTCGCTAAAAAATGGCAGTCCCACCTCCGCTCGGTGTACTCCACCACGCGCAGGTTCTCCGCTACCGGGCAGCGAGTGCTATTGTAGGATCCCTCCCAGCATGATTTACCGCATAGATTGCGGTCCTCGTGCTCATATTCCGCGAGCAGGAATGGCGATTATGACTATATTATAACGGGAAAACCATCCCGCCCTCAACCTCGCATGCATACGCCGTTTGGGCCATTTTATACTCAAATACTCCCCCCTCCGGCCTCCCCCTCTGTCTGTCGACGGGGTTGGGTTTTCGTCGCTTGGCAACGACGTTGTGAAACAAGCCGCCAACCCCAGTGTGTTCAACGGGTTGGGTTTTCGTCGCTTGGTAGCGATGTTGAAAAACAAGCCGAGCACTTCGTGAGCCCTGCAACCAGGTTACCGCATCTTTTTTGCCCTCGATTTTATCTTTTGTGGTAACCATGAATGGTGGTCGGGTAGATTACGTTGTGCGGGGTCAAGAACCCGCACTCCGCGCAAAGAGGATAATCGCACGGTGTGATCAATTGGTCAAGCACCCTCGAGGTAATTTCAGAGCGCTTGCAACTGTCTCTGGGAGTGAAAGCACCCGAAATTAAATTTCGTCATACGCAGCCGTCATCCGTACGCAAGGAAGTACGCACAAGATGCCGAACACCCGAAGTAGGATGCAGCGCACTCGTCATGCGACTCGCCGAATACCTCATGGCGCGCTTGGTGATTTGAGAGCCTGGTCCGGTTAGAACCCGACGTGCTCCGTCCCGGCTTTGTCGGGATGCGAGGTCAATGGTCTAACGACTACGGCATGCACGACTATGAGTACACTCCCCCTCCCCCCCAACAGCCTGATACAGCTACGTAGTAGGTGCCTTGTTGGGCTTCTTACAGTAGTCTAGAGTACATGTACATGTAGCGTGTCTCCAATAAATTACGCAATGGCGAAGAAAGGGGCAGTCAGGGTGCAGCAGTCCTGTTTGTCGTTATGCAACTGGCGGAAGGACACGGGGCTCCGACAGACGAACGCGAGCAGAGGGGAGAGCACAGGGGAGAGGCCACGGAGGGTGGGGCGGGGGCACGGGTGGATGCTCACCCCCACTCCCCGGAAGCGACGTCAAGGCCTACCGAGGAGGAACGCAGGGCCGTTGTCCTTTATTTCCAAATCTTATTGTTTCCGACCACTCGTGAACCCAGGGTGGAGCAAAAAGGGCTTGAGGCTGCCCGAGGGTTGCTAACTGAGTTATGCCGTATAGCGGGGTTGAAGCAGCTACTTGTGGGGAGGGTTCCTTTCACATCCGCCGCTTACCGCACGCTTGTTTGAATGGTCCAAAACCACAGGGAAAACCAAGAAGCAGACAGACTTATATGCGCCTGGAGCGAAGAGAAGAAATCAAGAACGTAGAATGGGGGTGCGCGGAATACCCTTGAACTCGTGGATTGGTGGATTGGTTGGTTGGATGGTTCAATTAGCAGGGTGATTGGTTGACTGATTAAGGTATCCTGTTGAGCTTTTCATGCGGCTCGGTTTGGCGCTGTCCAGACTGTGTCTATTCGAGATGCACGGAATCTTACCTGGTACGACACGTGCATCGCACACCCGCGTGGCTATGCATCGCATATCGTGATCGCACAGGTGCATACTAATGTATAGGAACCCCGGTATGCTGTCTTGCTTTGCCGAAAAAGAGACTCATGAGGCCATGACAGCCCTTCGCGCCAAAGATTCGCCACCACTTTTTGCTTCGAGCCATCCGTATCCCCCTCCTCTCTCCTTCTCCTGGTGCGTTTCTACTGGTGGCCCGTTTCGAATCGTGGCCGGTCCTCCGGGGTGTTGTCCGCCGCGACGGTGTATATCAAATAGCTTGAGCGCCTTTCGGAGCGGCGGACAACACCCCGGAGGACCGGCCACGATTCAAAACGGGCCACTAGTCGAAACGCACCAGGAGAAGGGGAGAGGAGGGGGTACGGATGGCTCGAAGCGAAGAGTGGTGGCATACACATATCATAGGCGCGAAGGGCTATCATGGCAATATGAGTCACCTTTCGACGAAGCAAAGGCAGCACACTGGGGTTCCTTACATTCGTATTCAACTGTACGAACGGTGGGCTGGAGGGAGTTGACTGCTTGATCCGAGAATCGAATCAAATTGTTTCCATGTGCCCTGCTTCGCATTCTCCTTTCCCAAAGCCACCCTGATTGATCGATTACTGTAGTTCTTTGAACTTCCAGCACTTTTTTGGGTGGTTGACCGTTTTCCTATGATGGTGAAGTTGTGTCAACAATAACCAGGGGCATAAGCAACACTGCGGAATGCATCAACAGGCGGTCACATATTAAATTAATGGCCTTGCGCTACTGCTGACTGTAGCGGCTGCTCCTGTTGGCGTCAAATATTCGTGCTTCCCCGTCTCAGTATTAGGACGTCGCTGCCGAGCCCGATCCGGGGTACCATGGACAAGCGCTTGTGGTACTACACGACGTACCATTCGAGATGGGTGGCAAGGATGTGGTCATAATAATAAATAATAATAATAAAAATAATAAGTGACCACATGTCGTCGCCACCCATCTCGAAAGGTCCGTTGTGCACGACAAGCGTTTGTTCCTGAAACGCTAGAGCAGGCTCTACAGCGACCTCCTAGAAACAAGACGGGGGAAGACGGGAAAGTGACGACAACAGGAGCAGCCTCGGGGATAAAAACACCGGTTACCCGCACGTCAATCGAGAGGTCGTTTTGGGCGACCATAACGTACGGCAGCATGACTCTCACATTGCGGAGGGCTAGCTCGATGGCTTCCTCGCCATCCATTCCACCAGGACGTTTCTCACGAACACCGCCTGTCTCGCCAGACGTGACCAACACACAGCAAGACACAATCACTATTGCCGAAGCCGAGGGCTAGGTCCAAGAGTTCCTTGTTGCCCATCTCGAACGGACTGTTGCGACTACTACCGCTTGTCCCCAGGTGGCAGGTCTTACCTGCCGGTGAATGTGCAGCCTCTCAACAACTACGAGGGGTCAACGACGGTCAGCGCGATCGCCAGGTGAGCTGGACTTGTGTTGCGCGTCCAGCTCACCTGGTGATCGCTTTGACCGCAGTTGACCCCTCGTAGAGAGGCGGCACATTCATCGGCAGGTAGGACGTGCTACCATAGAATATGCCGGCACTTTTCGCAACGTTCTCCTTTGGAACCGCGTAGATGTGGCTATCGACGATGTGGAACGCGAGTAGCAGTAGCACGCCGGTGACAATGCAGAAAAGGGCATTCGTCAGAGAGTGGGGTTGCGGATAACCTCGCCAATAAATGATAACCCCACCTCCGCTTGGTGCACTGTTCGAACGGATTAATCTGATTGCACGAATGGTCATTGAATCACGTGGAGGCGCCATTTTGAAATCGTCGAAAAACACATCAAACATGAAATTGACGGAAGAAAGACAGAAATACAGTGGAATCCAGAAAACAGGACGGAAGCAGGTTGAAGACCGGTCTGGGGGCGATCTAGAGCTTGTGCCAGAAATCTGGGACATATGTCACCACCACGCGCAGGTTCTCCGCTACTGTGCAGTGAGTGCTATTGTAAGATCCCTCCCAGCATGATTTACCGCATAGATTGCGGTCTTCTTGCTCATGTTCTGCTAGCAGGAATGGCGTCGATGACTACTTTCAAGGGGGAAAACCATCCTGCCCTCAGCATTACACCTATACGCCATTTTGGCCATTCTCCCCCATCCCTCCCCCCCAACAGCCTGATACACCTACGTAGTAGGTGCCTTGTTGGGCATCTTACTGAAGCCCAGAGTACACGTACATCTAGCGTATCTCCAAGAAATTACGCTATGGCGAAGAAATGGGTAGTCAGTGTGCAGCGGCCCTGTTTGTCGTTATTCAACCGGCGGAAGGGCACGGCGCTCCGACAGACGAACGCGAACAGACGGGACAGCGCACGGGGGAAGCCACGAAGGGTGGAGCGGGGGCAGGGGTGGACGCTCAAACCCACTCCCCGGAAGCAAAGTCGTGGATTACCTAGGATTGAACTCGGGTTTATGTATTCCAATCGAAACAGATATCTCGTCGTCGATGCAAATGTGAATAGAGGGAATCGTCCTCGACAGACGTTGGAGAGATGGTACCCGATATGAAGGGAATCGCCACTACTTTTTTCCGCCTTATTTGATGGACGTAGTGCAAACAAACGAAATCGAGCCCATGTCCTATTAACCCACAATATCATCCCGGAAACAGGGGGCAATCTACGTAGAGCTTGTGTCAGAAATATGGGAGATATTTCACAATCACGAGCAGGCCCTCCTCTACTGTGCATTGGGTGCTACCATACCTTCCAGAATGGTTTACCACGTAGAAATGCGTTTGGTCCCCGTGCTCAATTCCGCGGGCACGAACGGCGCGATCTTGACTTTTCAACAACGTTTGTTGCCGGGGAGAACCATGAAGGCGCATTTTTTCCGAACTCTCGTGAATCCAACGTGCAGTACATGGGCCGCGAGTCCACCCAAGTGCTCCTGTACATGTCATGCCTTGTGGCGAGGTTTGCCCGGCCAACTACCCCAGGAAAAAGTCCCCGTGAAGTCATCGCTTTTAGGACTCTCTAGAGGCACATTAACTTACAGAGCTCAGTAGGAGATCATATTCATAAGACCGTTGTCCTCTGGGAGTTTGGCCACGCCACGTCAAGGAATGACTCATTCTGCAGCACTCGGGTACACTCAAGCCCCACCCATGCATTTCACCCTGAAAGCACGTGTAGCCGGTGAAACATATGAAGAGGCCTGAGAACGTGGC
This sequence comes from Ectocarpus sp. CCAP 1310/34, assembly GCA_902602495.3. NCBI lineage: Eukaryota > Phaeophyceae > Ectocarpales > Ectocarpaceae > Ectocarpus > Ectocarpus sp. CCAP 1310/34. The sequence goes on from CACKRE030005127.1 coordinate 63,010, forward strand.
ACTACGAGGTCTGCTTTCAAGCTGTGCAAATGGCATCAGGTCATTTCACTGAATACAGCGGCAGCTGAAGAGCGCATCGCAGGTAATGTAGCGACCGGATGCTGATAAATTTGTCTCTGTCTTCACTTGAACACAGCGCTCACAGCACTTGTTCCGTTTACTCCAACCCGTGGTCACACGGAAGGGTTCCTCTCACTGATGCCCCTAACCCGCCCCTCCTTCGGTACGTTAACCTTCGATCTTCAATGCAAGAAAAGCGCAGCCCTCTCTTCCCTCTGCGTACGCACAAACTAGCGCTTTCCACCCAGGCCATGAACGGAAGCGAGAGAAGAACTCACTTTGCAAGGAAATGCTCGCTGAAGCCGAGAGCCGAACACAGGTGGCCAATCGGCTACCCATAAAATCCTCTACAGGAATTAAAAATGAATCCTCCAGAGGATTGTGAAAAACCCAAAAAGCACAGGAATGGTCACTTTTTCAATCCTCTGGTTGGACCCAAGGAAATAGTATTCCTCCACGGGAAAACAATGTATGTTGCTCCAGAGGCCGATCACTACTACAGTCCTCCAGGGCAATGATACAGTAATCCCCCAGAGGATTGTCAAAACCTTAAAATACTCACGAATGGTCACTTTTTGAATCCTCTGCGTGAACACAAAGTAGTTGCATTCCTCTAAAGGAAAACAAAATATGTTACTCCAGAGACCGATCACACCACCAGCCCTCCAGAGCACGAATAGAGCAATCCCCCAGAGGATTGTCAAAAGTAAAAAAACTCACGAATGGTCACTTTTTGAATCCTCTGCGTGAACACAGAGTAGTTGTATTCCTCCGGAGGAAAACAAAATATGTTACTCCAGAGGCCGATCACACCAGCCCTCCAGAGCACAAATAGAGCAATCCCCCAGAGGATTGTGAAAAATTGAAACTACACACGAAAGGTCCTCTGGGGAATCCTCTGGCTGGACCCGGAGTTGTTGTACTCCTCCCGGAGGAATACAACCTATGTTACTCCATAGGCCCATAAAGCAAGCACTCCAGAGCACCGATATGTTGATCCTCCGGAGGATCGTTAAAAAAAAAGTTAATAGGGGATGGTCGAGATTTAGTACTCTAGAGGTCCAAAAAGACAGCCCTCCAGAACATCAAAATATTTATCCTCCACAGGATCCTCCAGAGGATTGTGAAATAACGAAATTATGAGAGGATGGTAATTTTTGTAATCCTCTATTTGGCCAGCGTTATGATTTTCCTCCAGGGCTACACCAGCACAGTACTTGCTGTGCGTTTATTTATTTATTTTTGCCTTCCGACAATTGCAGATGTACCTCAGAAAACTTTCACTTAATGTCTCATACTCTACATGAATATTAAACCAATACGAAGTACAACAACATATGTAGGACTTATTTCTACTGTCATTTACATCGTAAAAGTATCTCCTCTTCAACTTACCAATGACAACCCTGATGGTATCCCGTAAGCTTGCTAAAATACTACTGCGTTGATGTCCGCTTGTAAAAGCTGAAATCCAACAAATGCTTTGATCCATGCTACATCTCCGTGTTGGAAAAGCCCTTTCATCTCCGTTCATGATAAC
>CACKRE030005128.1:0-22914 GCA_902602495.3 Ectocarpus sp. CCAP 1310/34
GGATAGAGAGACCGGGATGGTTTTTAATGTGAAGACAACAACAACAACAACAACAGGGGATGGATGCATTTCAAGATGTTGGCTACCTTTACAGATGTATTTGTACTTACTAGCACCAGCTGGTTCACTGACATAAATGATCAGTTTATGGACTTAAATAGACTCGAAACAAGTCCAGTACCAAGCCGTTTTCCCTCCACTCACTGAGAAGACTCTACCACATCCCGTTCGAATGTGGGTATAGTCTAGCTTGAACGGGTATACAGCAGTGTAATCTTTCTGTGATTTATTTTACGTTTGAAGTTGGCGTCTTGTTTGAGAGTTGTTGTTGTTGTTGTCTTCACATTAAAAACCATCCCGGTCTCTCTATCCAGTACCTCCTTCTGTCTCAATCTCTCCGTACTAATCCATCACTTGACTCGGCCAATTTCCGTGGTCACAGGCTAACGTACCTAGAAAAGGTATACCAAAATAAAATGGACCCCAAGGGTCAGCAGAGCGATAAAATACAAGAAAACNTAGAGACAGTCTGAACGCGACAGCAAACGGGGGAGAGGGCAACAGAAAAATTAGTCGTTGAAATTCGACCGCAACATGTCACGTCACGCGGTCGGTCTCTTCTCGCTTGAGAGTAGATGTGACAGATTTGCGTAGAATAGTAGAGTAAGATGTTATCATGAACGGAGAAGAAAGGGCTTTTCCAACACGGAGATGTAGCATGGATCAAAGCATTTATTTGTTGGATTTCAGCCTTTCTTTACAAGAGGACATCAACGCAGTAGTATTTTAGCAAGCTTACGAACGCATATAGGATACCATGAGGATTGTCATTGGTTCTATTTCAAGTTGAAGAGGAGATATTTTTACGATGTAAGTGACAGTAGAAATAAGTCCTACATATATATCTTGTTGTACTTCGTATTGGTTTAACATTCATGTAGAGGATCAGTTAAGTGAAAATTTTCTGAGGTACATCTGCACTTGTTGGAAGGCAAAAAAAAAAAAGTAGCATCAATTATTCCTCTCTCTTTTTTTTTCCTCTAGTTGATCGCTTGTTCAACACAGCCGTCGCAGCTTGAGCCACTAGACTACACATGTACGTAAAAAATATACGGTAGGCATCTCTCATGTCACTCACCCACACACCCGCATTAGCACAGATTGTTGCTGCATCAAGAAGTGGGAGGAACTCGATCCTTATGAAGCGTAGACGCATTGGGCTAGGGATGACGTGGAGCGCGTGCAGTCGACATGTATCTAGACTTATTGAGAGCTCGATGTCTTCGAAGCACTTGTGTGATGAAGCTGTATCGTAGAATATTCTGCTGCAAGTCCACCGCTGCACACCACACAAGGCATGTTGATGTACATACTAGTCTACAGTTGTACTGTAGACGATGCCTAATTCATGGTTTCTCTCTTGGACTCCTGACTATGTGTAGTGAGGCCTCTGTCATCCTCTGCGTGGTCTGCCCGTTGGGCTTCTCAAGCACCGGTCCCTGCTCACCGACGACTCGCGCGCCATGCTGCACATCAGAACACTTTGCAGGTTGTGCATACCGTCCGTATCATAGTAGGTCTCGGAAGATACCACACCCCCTGGACCTGTTCAAAAGGTACTTCGAAGTGCACTTGACGTACATAGCAATACTGCTGTATGTAGTAATGATGTCGAAACGGCGGCGTTGGAACCGTCTTGTCGAGGCTTAGTCTAGGCTTTCCGAAACGGGATCATTTGACTTTGAAATCCTCTGTGGTGGTGGTGGTGGGGTAATCGACCTTTGAAGCTCGGGCAATGAGGCGCGTGGTATCATCCTAAGCAACCTCGCATACGAGAGTCCGCGTCATCACGTGGTACGTACCCAGCCGCTGAGAAAAAAATGGAGCGTCTTGCTTCCGAGGGCACCACCTATCCAAATATCGTGTGATTGTGAGAGCCCGGACTGTCTGATAGCCCTTGCGCTGCATCATCGCCAGCAGCCACAAAGAGTTGCTCTGTTGGGAACATCTGACAGCAGCCTCGTCAAGGGCACCAGAAGTGCAGACGAGATCAAGTCCTGTCGCGATTGTCGACGCCCCACAGACCTCCGATACCTCCCGCTGTAACACTGCGCTCGCACTCCTCCCTCCTGCACTCGCAGGTAAGAAACTAGCCGGCTGCCTCCCAACTGAAAGATGCAGACTTGGTGATGGGTGGGTGTTCATCGCTCAAGGAGAGCAAACGGTGCATTGCTGACGACAAAACAAAGGCCGAAACCATTAGTTCCCGCATGCGCGTATGCATAGATTGGTAGTGCCGGAAACACTCAGGAAAGAGAGGAAACATTTTACTATCAATACATACCATGGGATGTTATGTTTGAGCAAACTGCTGCGGTGCGTACAAATTGCCTTGCACATGTGGTGGCCTTCTTCACACGAAGGAGCATCCCATGACCAAGCATTGCGCCATAATCAGAATCACACCGGTCGCATGACGAAGGGGTCGTCGGCAAAAGCAGCGGACGACGCTACACAAACAGCACGCGCCCGTCAACTTCCTCCAGTCCAGCGCAACAGCAAGAGCCCGTTTATATTGTTGCTCAAACGTAACACCTAGAATAGCAGCACCGAAACCATAAAATCGCACCCCCCACGTCATTTCTCACAAGGCCCAGACACCAAAAGCACAAGATCTCCGCACCCACAGGCCTTCCGGAGCTGCTGCTCGAAAACAAGCGCAAAAAACGTTGCAAAAACGCCGTGCAACGTACATGAAAAAATAAGATTACACAGCGGACGAAGGAGCGGTGCCCTCCTCTGCAGCCCCTCGCCCTCCACCCGTCGGTAGCTTTCCTGCACACTTCCCAAGCAGCCCTGCGACCGCTAGGGTCCCTCGTGCTGCCCCCTGCTTCTTCCCGACGCTCTTCGGCGACGCCCCTTTACCCTTCCCGCCCTGCTTTCTAGCAGAACCACCAGCGCCTCCACCTCCTCTTCCCCTACCCCGTCCCTTCCCCCCCCTTCCCGCCTTCTTGGGGGTAGCCGAGGGCAGCGACGCCGGGGAAGCAGCAGCGCTGTCAACACTTGTGTTGCTGTTAATGTTGCTATCTTTGTTGTTCCCAGCCGCCGATCCCCCTAAAATACCGCCTCCGGGACCGAGGGAATTCCACTTCTGGAGGGCTTGCTTGCGCTTCTTCAGCTCGCCCATCGAGGGTCCCCGCACGACGCGGACGTTCGCGAGAGAGCTGTACTCGAGCTCTTCCTCGCCTTCGCGCAACTCCCGGTCTTCCTCCGCTCCGCCGACCTCCCCGCTGCTGGTACTCCTGGCTTTGTTTCTTCCATCCGTTGTTGGTTCCGCCGAAACCCCAGCGGCAGCGGGTTCTTCCTGCTGTTGCGCAACACTGCCGCTCTCCTCTTCTTCCTTCCGGCTATCCGAACCACCACCTGTAATAGCTGCTACCGCCGCTGGGTATTCCATGCCCTTGGAGTCACCACCAAATCCACCTTCGTTGTGCCCATTGCTTGTCGGTACACTCCCCTCCTCGGTGTTGGACTCAGCAATGATGCTACTGCTGCCCTGTTGCTGTTGGCCGACTGTGTGGCCCTTCGTGCAATCGTTCACGAAAGCACCGCTACCGGCACCTCCGCCATCCTTGTTGTCATCCTCTGTCGACGCAGGACGCAATCGTACAAGCCCCGAGGATGCGTCGAAGGCGATCACCTGAACAGGAATATGACACCGCCGCCGCCGTTTGATAGGGGGGGGCGAAGGACGTGAGAAGGGAAAAGCGGGGACGGACAAGCGGTGGAGGTTAGAAAGATAGCTCCTGTGATCGGTCGCTCGATCTAACATATATTTTCTGTTGAGTATATCGTTTGCCCAGCACATGTCGATGTTTTCATCGACTGATTTCCGGCTTCAGGACCGTTGACGCAAGTTGCCCGGGCGCCCGTCAACTTCCCAGACGAAAACCATCCATGCCCCGGTCCCAACATAGCCATCGTTTCTCGACAGATACAGCAGTTCGGCCAGAGCCAATAGCAATAACCCACTTCGGGCAGGCCGATGGAATGCACCACCAATTATTCGAAATATTTCATATTCTACGAGAAGACACCTGATTGGTTTGGGAGCGAACGAAAACAAGACAGACTTGAAAGCCCGTCGCCTTGCCAAAGCTCGCGGTACTTTTCAAGCCGCGCTGTTCGTATTTAGTGCTATAGACGTTTGCTCAGAAACCACAGGCGATGCGGGTCTGGAATGTCAGAGGCCGAGCGCGAACATCTCATGTACCCAAGCTAACCCGCAACACCACCACCAACAACATCCTCTCACTCGGTCGGAATCCAACCGTAGCTTGTACACAAAAAGTGGGAATCAGCAACGGCGAAAGGGCAGCCCAGCAGCAGACCAAGAAGGCGCAAGGACAATTCTTCACTTCCAAGAAACAGCGACAGCAGTGGCAGCAACCAGACGTCTTGGGAGCGCTTTCCCCCGAGCACCGCAAGCACCTTCAGCTCGACGCTTTCTGCGAGGCAGACCAGTCCAAGACATCGAGCGGATGGGAACCCAAGATATACAAACAACGAGGCAGCACGGGCAAACATACCACCGCGACAAGTGGACCTCACCTCCGCCATCCGGTATGGCGAGAGCTCGGGTGTCCACGTCTCCTCGTTGAGGGATAGCGTCTTGAACGCGAGGACGTCGCGCACTTGCGGACGCATGTCTGTGGGGAGCTCTTCATAGCCGACGTACCTGGGCGCAGAAAATGAGCGAACGAGGGGCGGGGGAGGGGGGACGAGTCAGAACAAATCACACGAAGCTAGGTTGAGCAACCATACATTGCGCTGGTTCGCATGTTTTCAATGGTTCCAGGCTTCGTCAAAGGCAGTCACGTGAGTCGACAAACATGACGTACCTGGACGAGAAACAACAACAGCAGCACAACGCAGCACAAGAACACAAACGTCCCTACTACTATTCTCACCGAGCGTCGGCGTTCTCAACCGATCCAGCAGCTGCTGCCTCCGCCGCCGCCTCCCCGGCCTTGCTCTCCACCGACGCGATCACCTCATAGTCCTTCTTCCAACCCCCCCGCCCCCTCTTCTTCGCGCTGCCGCCGTCACCGTTCGCGGTGTGGCCGGTGCTATGCCGTCGGGTGTTCCTGTCCGCGTACCGCCCACCGGCAAACCCGCCCCCCCTCGTCATCCCCATGCCCCCGCGCCCAATGCCTCTGCCGGGGCCAAACACGCCCCCTACAGCTGTGGAACCCCCACGACCACCAGCACGGCCTTCCGGTTCCAACGGTGCTGTTGCGGCTGCAGCACCGCCACCGTTGCTCTCGCTCTCTCCCTCCGGTCTCCTGAGTTGTCCCACGATTCGACCCAGCGGTCCTCCCCAGTGTTGCTGGCCGCCCCCAAGGCCGCCGCCGCCGCCTCTACCTCTACCCCCCGCCCCCCTGCCTGAGGGCACCAAGTTGGGGGTGGCATTACCTACACCGCGCATGCCCTCTCCGTCGCCGCGGCCACCGCCGGTTCCTCCCGCTGACAGGGTCGGTGTTGGCTTACCCTTGGCGTTTTCTTTTGCACCTTTTGGCTCCTTTGCCTTCTCCTCGTCAGACGATGACGACTCATCGCTGTCGCTGCTATCACTACGGCTACTGCTGCTGCTGCTGCTACTACTGCTGCTGCTGTCGTCCCCATCTCCTGCTGCTGCGGCGGCGGCGACAGCATTGGGTTTCACCTGCCCGATAGTATGCCATGTAGAGGAAGCACGAACGAGACCAAGGGGTGTAAATCCCGAGATTAGATGAACTCATGCGCGACTCGACGTTAACAGGGCGTTTGAATTTAGTTTGTTCTTTCATTGTTTCCTAGACAAAACTCTGAAAATTACTTGAGACCTGGCGATCCATCTAAGCACTTGGAAACGGAACGTTGATCCAAATGTTATCATGCTTCATGTACCCTCCATCGTTGAGATGGCTACAGATTGGAAACAGCAGAACATCTGGTGGAAACGACACCAATCTCCAGACGTGTGCGGCGAGTGAGACGTGGCATAAGGACAAAATTCACCTCGCACTATGCGGGGGTCGCCGACGCAGCGCCCTTTCCTTCTGTGAACAGACGGAACCGCTACAACGAGAATTAACTCTGGGTACAAAGAGCGTGATTAGTTGGCCAACATATTACTGCAAAGCGCGGCACACGTCCAACGTGGTTCACGACATTTGACTACTTGATATTTTCAGAAGCTGGAATACACTCAGCAGAACCCTTCTGTCGCAGATAATCACGTCCAGAGCGGACCGTTGCACACATCGCATCTACGGCAGAAGGCTCTCCACTTGATCAGGTGTCCTACAATTTTCACTTATCACCTACATAGCGTGGTTCCACTATTCGAATCCATTTGGAAAAATAGACGTCCCACTGGAAACATAAGTACTGTACCTCCTTCACCTTGCGGCTTGTCGTCTTCTTCACCTCAGCTTTCTCTTCTTCCTCCTCGTTGTCGCTTTCTTCCTCTTCGCTGCCGCTGCTGCTGCTATTGGAGGACGAGGATGACGTACTGCTGCTGCTGCTGGACGACGATGACGACGACGAAGACTCGTAGGACGAAGACGAGGAGGTGGACTCGGCACCGCGAGCAGGGATGTCCGCCGGTAGCTTTTGCTTCTTCTTCTTCTTGGTCGACGACATTACCACTGCCTCCTCCCCTCCGCCCGCAGGGTAGACCGTTGCTGCTGCGAGCTCGCCGGTTTTGTTAGCGGCGACAGCAGCAGCTCGGCCCCCACGCTTCGCTAGAGCGCTCTCACCATAAGAGGAAGAATCGCCATCGGAGGAACAGGAATCCTGCGTAGCCGCAGCCGAATCAGGGGCCTTTCCCTTCGTTTTCTTCCTCGCCGCCTTCTTGGCCTTCTCTGCAGTGGAGGAAGACCCGACCTTCCGCCTCTTTCCCGACGAGGCGCTACTCTCCACGGCGGGAGAGCCAGTGCGGGACCGCTTCCTGCCTGCGGCAGCACCAACGGCAGGTGCTCCTCGTTTCTTGCCTCCCGCCTTATTCCCGACACCGCTCACAGATCCCTCTCTGCCACCTCTCTTTTTCGGCGCTTTCGCCTTCTGATTCGTTTTTGCCTTGCCGGCGCCGGTGTTGTTGTTGTTGTTGGTGGTGGTGCTGTTGCCAGAGATGGCTGTACGGCCGTGCTCTCGTCCGTCGCTCTGCCGAAGGGTGAGCGTCACGACGTCGGTTTCGCGGAGGACATCCAGGCTTTCGGTCGGGGGCAGCACGAACCCATCTAGAGTGAGCACGAGGGAAGAAGAACGCGCCTTCCTGCCCTTCCGCCGCTTGAGCTGCCGCGTGAGGTGGTGTGCCAGGTCGCCGATGACGGTGAGACGGGGAGGGATGAATATCCACCGCTTGGTGAGGGTGGGGTTAGAGCTCGGCACACACCCCGCATCTGCTTTGAAAACCACTCGGATCCGACGTGGGGAGGATGCCACCGCGGGGGGAAGAGCCACGGTATCCATCTTTACGAATATCACTGATTTAGATGCTACGCTTATCACACATCAGGAAGAGTTGAACAGCAAGTCAGTGATGTGGAGTGCCGCTCTCACCAGGAAGAGGGGCTCCGTTGTCTGTCTATTCGAGTCTGCTGTCCACTGTCCACCCATCCACCCCCCACGAGTGGTTCTCTCCGAACCGGCACATTTTCCACCGCAAACCTTGCATTTGATTCTGCTCGGACATCGATTCTTTGCCCTACCCCCATGGTGCCCTGTTCCGGTTTTTCACGTTCATAATCGCTGTTGCAGACGGCACGTACAGCACGAAAAAATTGGCGCTGGCTGCTGCTACATCACGAACAACCGCTGTATAACCTTGATGGGAAACGGTTGTATCTGTTGTACGTGTGCGTACACAGCCGTACCTCGCATGTCCAGCCGTGCATGTTTTCTCACTCGAAATGACATGTGCTGAAACTACGGCCAGGCGTCTCCCCGAAATCGCAAAGAAAAGCCCGACAATCGCCTTCCTCCCTGTGCACAAGGCTCAATACCATCGACGACAGCGACGACGATTTGAAAGGACAACCCCTGACATACAGCGAAACCCAGCGAGCGTCGTGGACCAGGCGGCGATAGTCGGAAGCCGAAGCACCGGAGAACTTCCTGACTTGAAATGTCTTTCCACGGCCGTCTCAGATGCGGCATTCTCGTGCGGCGGAATGACAACGAAAAAGAAACAAGGTTACCGTGGCTTGGTTGCTCCAACCTCTAACAACGAGGAGTTGGGACAAGAACGTTGCTCCCGCCCACGCAATGATCGAGGCAACGGCGCGGGTCGGCCGCCTCAAGCACGGAAACAGCGGCGAGGTAACCGACAGGGAAAGGGCACGGGCACGGGCCCTGTCAAGATCTGGTGCTGCCCGAGCACGTCAGCGCTGCGCGAGGAGGCGTGTGCTAACCTAAATGCGATGATCAGACCGGGGCTGTGGAGGGAACACGCGCAACGGTCAGAAAAGCTGGACGCTGGGTATCGTCAACTCGAGAGGCTCAGAGAAAGTTACAAGTCAGACCGAGAGGTTGGTGCGGCGCGACGATATTTGGCAGGGGTCTTAGCTCACTCGTTTTGCTGGTCCACGGACAAAACATACACCACAAAACCTTGCATAGGACAACAGTGTGGGCCCGGAGAAAAACATGGTTTACAGGTCAAGACTCGAATATCGTGTTTCGGGAAGAACACCAGCGATGGGAATGGCGCCGCAACAACCACGCACCCCCCCCCAGATGAGCAGTTCGATGCACAGGTGGAGGAAGAATGTAATCATTCGGGCGTGTGCTACTTGTTTCAAGCGCGTCCCAAGCTACATCTTGCATCTTACGAGCTGAGGGGGTATCTGTTGTCCCCGTTTGTTGGTGGGATGTTCCTGTTCTCTGAGAGCTTCAAACTCAGTTATTTTTTGTGCGAATCTATTCATGTTCAACATAGTGTTTCTTGGAAGACATGATGCGCGCACTGGCCTTTACTGTGCATAAGCTTCTCAACTACTGCGAACATTTTCTTTTTCCTCCAAAAACAAAAAGTTGAGGCCTCAACAAGCAGAAATTGAAGATTTTCTCGGACGCAGAAAACAACCTGAATGCGACAGAGTCATGTATATATGCCATATGATATCAAACACAAAGAAAATCTCGAGAATTACTGCTTGTTTTTCTACTGCTTGATCACCACGGATACCTGCATCTTCGCGTATGCAAACAATGGAAGCGGGGAGTGGCCGGCGGCAAGCGCCGCTTCCTGTCCTTGCTGCGAGAAGAGATGAGCGAGGACCAGAGGGAACGGTGGATGAAGCGCAGAGCGCTAATGAGGGCTGACCGCTTCACGGTGGGGCAGAGGAGAGAACTGCGGGAGTGGTGAGAAATATTTTGTTTGCATGCTCTGTCGGAGTGTGGTTCAACAGCAGCGTGCGTGATTCCCGATTGAACGTGTGCATGATTCACATGTGCACAATCTGGTGGCCTAGTGCGGATGAAGCTCGGGTGTGGCAACGCCGTTGTAGCAGCGACAGGGACACACATCTGACTTCATTCACGAAGCGTCTCGCCAGCGCCGGGCTTTGAGGGAAAGTGGAAGGTTTGGTTTGTTATTGACAACATGACTATTGGATTTGGCGCTAGACTGTTCTCTATCGGTTGTATCCAAAATATTGGAAATCTTACGTCCTGCTGGTGGTAACCACCATCATTCCAAGATAGGCTAACGACATTCCTCATATGCACACCGTATACCAACACCTATCCAGACATAAAAGACTCAGGGATACGATGGCCAGAGGCCAACAAAAGGCACACAGGGCAGGGTGATTAGACTGCGATACTTTTTTTTCTGAGCAGTTCGCGCTCATTGCAGGTTTGACTGCCTGGACAAGGACGGGTCAGGAGAGATAGACTCATCGGAGTTGTCTCACCCACTGCTCTGCACCGGTCTTGCGCGGAGCGCCCTGGAAGTAGGACGGCTGGTGAGAACTTTTCAATGGACTCAGTCTATTTGGCCATTCAGCCAATGGACCGGGTGTTCCCGTAGGCTGGGAGTTGTCGATGCCATTTCCAAGCTGGCTTTGGAGGGGCTCACTTCACAGCAGAAAGTGCCCCCCTTCGGACACAAAGAAAGCTGTGTGTGGAGCATCGGAGATTTTAATGGGTCCTCGTCCGTCTTTTCGATTAGAGACGACCTTGCCGATTAGAATTACCACAGTGCCCCCCTCCGTAAGCACTGCGCAGGATAAAACTTCGCTCCGCAGGTAAGGAGCGCTTTCGCGAGAAAATAACAATTGTGCAGTTGTCGCAGTACGGGCCCTACTCTCGTCAGTTGTAGTGTTGCATCCTGTGCCTGCCATATCCTGTATGTGAGTGCTCACGAACAAGATACGCACGCTCGTGATGGTGTCCGAAGGGTATGATGGAGTGTCTCGTTGAAGTGGAAAAATTTCCAAAGTCAACCGATTGGTTTGACACCACCCCCGAATTTGTCCCGCGTTCCGACCAGGTGCGGCAAGTGGACAAGGACGGATCGGGGGAGATAGGGTTTCACGAGTTCCTGGCCATTCTCCAGCCCAAGGGGGCAACCGCCGGAAAGAGCGCCATCGATAAGATAACCCATCTCCAAGATGTCAAAAAGGTAGGCGGAAAGGAAGGACGCCCGCCGCTCGCACGCCCTACTGACGTGCTGGCTCCACGTGTCCTGTGTCATGTCGCATACGACCTAAGGCGGGTTCGAGTGCTAGAAGCAGGGTCGGGTAGATGGACGGGGTACATCGTTGCACGTTCCCTGTTGTCATGCTGCGTATTCCGCAAATCACAGCTGGAGGAGAGTTCCCGAGTTGACAGGGGAAAAAATCTGATGTCTTTGAGTTTTTTTTTTGGCGGTAGGTGCTTGCTCCACAATATTTGCACAACCACGGTAGTGCTCGAATACTAGGCGTGACTCACAGGAACTTGCCTCATTCTAGTAGCCATGGTCTTGAGGCGGCAGCCTGCATCACTTTAAGGTATACGCTAGAAGACAATAGTGTCTCGAAATCAGCGATTCCCTCGCGTGGTGTGACGCAAGACAGACAGGGCGCCGACGTTAGGACGGCGCCACAAGGCACTGAGGTCAACAAGATCACGCCTTTTTTTGACACACTTGTGTCACAACATTTGTCTTCCATACACTTCTGTCCCGCGTTCATTTGAAAACCTACAATGCGAAGCCAGCAACCCGCGGCCGGTAGCAGCATTAACCGCGACAGCTGGCGAGCTATGTTTCCGCACCAGCACTGTGTCTCCGGGCGACTCCGTTGCTACGACCGTCTTGCATTGGCTGTCTCCGCAATTCCCCTCCTCTCTTTCCCTCGCTCGACGGCCGAACACTACCCACGCTTTAGGCGCATGGTAGCGATATGCAGACCGTGGTGGCGATAGAGCGGAGGTCATTGCTCATGAAGGAGATCCTCGACGAAGCCGCGTTCAGGAGCTCTGCGCTGGATGATGTCGAGGAAAAAAGGTGCGGTCGGTTTCAACGAGAAAAGGGCCCTTGTGCGCAAGGAGGCTAGGCGCAAGGACGTAAGCGTGCGTGCGCCGACGCCCATGGGCTCTGCACATGCTACCCTTGCGGGTAAGCCAAACAACACTCGCGCGAGGGTTTGCGGGTTGCGAATGGCTGTGCGGTTTTCCTCGACAAGTTCCAGTTTACAACACAAACTTGCAGTTGGGAAAAGCCTATACAACGGGCGTCAAGAAAGAAGACCAGCAGTAGCCGCGCCGAGAAAAACTGTGTGGGGTTTCAAGGGGCGTTTTTTTCTTCTTTTAGGGAGGTTTTCTTGCGCACAGAAAGTGTTTCGACAGATATTCAGAATTCACAATCGAAGCGGCATACCCTTTCGACTCCAAATATGCATTTCCCCGCGTCCATTCAACTGCTTGAACTCAGTCGAGTACGTGATGCACTTGTTTAAATGTTTTGCTTCTCGTCGTACCGTTTGTCACGGCCGATGCGGTCTATGCCTACCATACGGTACTGCCTATCTTTTCACTGCGTTGTATGCCAATGCGAGAAGCGTTAGATATTCTCTCTTCTTGTGCATTTATGCTGAACGCAACGTAGGCCCTCGTACGACTAGTGTCACTTTCTTGTGTGTTTAGGGCGTATTGAAAGGCGTTCCTCTGTCTCCTGAAAGCTAAAGCGACGGGTTCAAGGAAGGAAGCCATAGCCTCTGACCACCAATCCGATGGCTCAGGCTGGTTTGTCATGGCAACAAGAACAAGAAGTAAAGAAGAAAGGATAACAATCAACACGGCACACCTGATGCTGTCGCTGCGCTATCCAGAGAAATTGCCCAATTGAACGGCGACCATCGGGCCCTGAAACAGCTGAAAGAACTGGAAGCGAAGCTGGAACGTCGCAGAGTGGAGAATAACCTCTTCATCCAGGCGGTCAGCGACGCCACAGACTTCGAACAGGTCTGCATTAGACTGGATGACGAGTGCGTCGTCGAGTTCAGAAAACCGTTGCAGTAGGCCATCAAACGAAAACGTGCTCATTCTTTGTCGCACAATGCCCGCACGCCACACAATCACGGCACAACCACGCCGCACAAACGGGGCGACGGCACGCGAACGCATACAAACGCCGCGCCCGCACGATCCATCGCCGCCCCATCCGCAGGAGCGGGAGAGACTCGACAACAACGTCCTGCACAAGGCCCGCAGCCGTCGCGAGCTTCTCCAAACCTCCCTCGCCAAGGGCACCAGCTTCGTCCTTCCCTCGCAGTCCAAGTCCAACTGCCCCCAAACCAACGCCGCAGAAGCTTGCACTCCGCTGCCGGGTTTCCCATCGGCCCGATATCCCGAGCCGAGACGAGCAGGTGGCGGCGCAGGAGGGAGCGGGGCCGGCGGAAACGGCCGAGTTCGCTTCGTCGAAAGCTGCAAGGATGGCGAGAGTTGTGCCAGTAACTCCGCCATCGTTTACAACAAAGGTGATAGAGAGTCCCGGACCTTGGTGGCACAGGAACACCACCTTCGGCAACGGAGGCTCCACCACCAGAACTTCAAGAAGAGCGCTAGCGCTAGGAAGTTGGCGGAAACTGACGGTATGGCCGGGGCAAGTTCGCCATCTCCATATCTTGGTGGCGGTGGCGGACGCGGCAATGATGGTTCCGTAGGAGAAGGCCATGTCGTCGTCACCACTAGTGTAGGAGGGTACTCCAGAGACAAAGAGGGATCTTTAGTACTGTCCGCTGGACGTATGACCGACGGTCCTGCACCGTCAGCCGTTTCCTGCACGCAAGCGGAGGTGGATTTTAGCGGGGGGAGTGGCAGCACCACAACAGGCCGCCAAGGCAGCACAGACGACAAGTTTGCTCGCGTCGGACAGGACGGCGATTCACCTTGCCCTGAACGGTTGGGCAGTGCTAGTCTTGACTGCACCAATGTCGGGGGCCGCGGGGAAGGGCAGGGCGAGGCGCCTCGTAGCGGTGAAGGTCAACACCTTGCATCAAGGGGAAATGGAGTTTATTCCATCGACCAGGGCTCGACGACGATATCAGCGATGGGATTGACGGAATGGTCAGCTACAGCAGCAGCAGCAGCAGCAGCAGCAGCAGCAGAAGCGGCAGCGGTGGTCGCCAAGGAACCGACCGAAAGAGAGAACAATTCATCTTCGGCAACGGAACCACGAACACCTGTCGAGGGCACTCCTTGCCGTCCCGACGTGGAAGATGACGTGGTGGCAGGGCAAAAGGGAAGGCAGCCAGAATCAACTACAACCGGCTTGGACTGGTACAAATGCACCCAGCTCAGTGTTGAGGCAAGCAGGGCAATAGGGGGGGTGGCGGCCGCGGACCGACGTGTGGAGTCCCGAGGCTCCAATTCGACAGCTGGCTGTGCGTGAGCATCACTCTTTGCCCAAGGCGTAGGCTCCGGTAGTTGGGGTTCGCGAGCATTCACCGGGGCAATTGGAGGAGGGGTTGTGGCTCTTCTCTGATGCATCGTGCTGCGTCGCTTAACCTCAGTGGTGAAGTGTGCGGCTCAACTACAGTACTTGCCTGCTGCGTGGGAATCCCTCACCCATCATGCCAATAGTATCTTCGCTCAGCTGAACGGTTCGTTGCGTCTGGGATTTCATGCACCGGGTACGAGTAACTTTTTTTTCCCTTGTAGGTGGAATAGCGAGTGTCTATTGCGGCCATAGCAGGCCAACAGAGTTTGGCAGAATCTGTTGCGGAGGGGATACGGGGGTGAGCTCTACAATAGGCTATGACGGTATTTTTATTACAGTACGCCGTGCGACCATAAGGTCTACGCCATTTGTCCCAATGTTCTACACCCTACACAAGATGTCTTCCATGTGCGGTTGGATATTTTCCTCGTGACGATTCGCCTACTGTACATATCATATGTACACCACGCTTGCTACAAGTCCCCGGTATGTAGCATAGCCTAACTTCTTTTTCCATGTCCTCTCCTGCAAACCAAAACAACAACTGTTGCCTATCGGTAGGGTCGTCGATGAATTTCATCAACGTCCGTCGACCCTATAGAATCAGGTTACGGGCGGCTCAATGACCAAAGGGAAGCTCCTCCCCGGGCTCACCTCGCATATTTTTCGCCGGCCTTGTGTGTGACACGCAGCATATTAGCTGGTCGTTACAATATTAGCGGTGTGAAGCAAGGTCATCGCGAACTGCCGCGTACCATCCTCTTGAGAACGCCCCGGGGGCGCATACGCGCGTGGAAGGGACGCCCCCCGGCGCGTTCTCGGAGGTCACAAAGTCTAATGATGGAGCTAAGGGAACAACAAAATAATCACCCCACAAACATGAAAGAGCAGAGATAACATCGAACACACAACGTAGAGCGAAACATCTCTAGGGTTGTGGGAGAGAAAATCGCCCCGCAATACCCGAGGCTGTCTCAGAGGGACGAATGGACCCAAACCAAAAGCACACAGACAAGCCCGACAGGATTGATTCACCATCGAGCAATGTCTGCCCCGACTTGCCCAGATACCGACGGGATTGGCTCTGATTGACTCGCTCAAGCAGCTAGAGGAGATCATCACCAAAGACAAGCTTGAAAAACATGTTTGTCAGACTGACCACATGTGATGATTTGACACTCACACATAAATGAGTCTACCTCTTGGAAGCAGGGAAGGCAGGAAAAACCGATGAAGGTGACAACCCTGACGTGGAACATCAACCACCGTATACATGCGGTCGAAACGATTTTGGTCAGCACTACCAAGTCTTTGGAGCTCAAGCCGTCCTGTCGACACGCTATGATTCGGCTGTGCGTCGTATGGTGGAGACAGACTTGCAGAAGACACCATCCAAGGAACCGTCAGGGAACAAAACATCCATTCGTTTCGAAGAAGCAAAAGGGAAGAGGGTCATGGCTGACAACGCAAGGGCTTTCATTCAGCATATGAACGAATCCTGCCTGACCTATATCGGGGGTCAATCTGTCGTGTACTGGGGAGTCACGATCGAACTGACTGTGACACAGGCACTTTGCTGTGCGCGTGCATTGTCACCATGCAAGGAACGTTTGAGCTGGGCCCACTCCCTCGTCTGCACCAAGACCGGAGCATCAACATCCCTTCATTACAGGAACAGGATGGTTTCGCGTGATGTTGAAGACATTACGCGAGTGCCACCTGCCGTTCGCCGTTGAGGATTCTTCCCCATTTACCACAGGTACTGGTAGAGAAAAGGGGCTCTATGAGATGGATTTGGTGATCCCCCGAGGACTTCACACAGGAGATAGAGAAGAGAAGCTTTGCACCAAGTCCATTCTTGTGGACGTCACAAGCATCAACCCATCTGCAAGTATGTACAAGCATCGACAAGTCGATTCAATCACCAGGATCCGCCCTCGAAGATCGAGCTGTAAGTAAGGCAAACCACTATGCGGGAACTTCAACCCGTCTAGATCTCCCCTTGTTTCTGCTGCTATTTCAACGTATGGTGGTCTTGGCCAAGGCACCAATCACATAGTCGTGTTGAGCTAATCGCCGACCACTTTTGGCCTACTAAGCATTTTGCAGGGGGAATTTCGATGATGAAACGGCCTTGCTTCGCCTGAAGGCTTGCAACACCAACAGAACTCTGATGCGGGTCACCTTTGAGCTGACTAGTTTTCTGTAGGTACGAACACGTGATGGTTTTCAAACGTCATTAACTACTGATGGACCAATTTCCACCACGGTCAACAAGGGACGATTTCAGGAAGGAGTTGTTCTGGTGAAAGCGATAACGATGGTATTGAGGGTAACGTTTTGTGTGACAGAGACGAAGGAAGGCGAAAGGAAAGAAAGGGGAATGGAGGCGATGATGTAGGAAGAAAACATGGCGTGTAAGAGAGCAAAGGGTGTGAGCCAGATAGCCTTCCTCACAACAAATGCCGCAGGACTGGACAGGACCTGCCAAACAGTAGTGGGAATGTTGGCGACGACAGTGGCGGTAGCTAATGCAGGGAAGACGATGGAAGCAATCCAAATCCAAAACGAACGCACTTTGGAAGTAGTAGCAGCCATGGTAAACATGTGTTCGGCATCTGCGTTTAATCCCGACAGTAGCGTAGACTCCCCCATCACGCTCGGTCACAGGGTCCCAGGTCGTGGACGATAGAAGCATTTTGTGTTATCCACCGCAGAGACTAGCGCTTTTCATTGGTCACCGTTTAGCACGGTCGATGCAAGCAAGACACACACACACGCGGACATTAATTTATTTCAAGGTTTTGGATCCCCCGCCGCCGCCCCCAGGTTTTTGCCATCGAGGTTGCGTTTTCGTCGCTTGGCAGCGATGGTGTAAAACAAGCCGATCACTTCGCGAGCTCGGCAACCAGGTAACCGCTGTTTTTTTGGCCTTCGCATTTTTTTTTTTGCGGTAACCATGAATGGTGGTCGAGTAGATGATGTTGTGCGGGGTCGAGAACCCTCACTCTGCGCAAGGGGGGTAATCGCACCACGTTGTGTTAAATTGGTCAAGCACCCTCGAGGCAGTTACACAGTGCTTACAACTGTCTCTGGAAGTGAAGCACCAGAAAATAAGTTGAGTCACACGCAGCTGTCATTCGCGCAAGGGAGTAAGCACAAGGTGCCGAACACCCTCAGCAGGATGCAGCGCACCCTTCAGGCGACTCGCCGAATACCTCACGGCACTTCGCGCTTGGAGATGTGAGAGCCTTGTCCGGTGATGACCCGGCGTGCTCCGTCCCGGCTTTGTAGGGATGCGAGGTCAACGGTCTAACGACTACAGTTGGCGCCCGCAGTTAAGAAATATTTTGTTGAGAAATTGAGGCTCACTTTTTCACGAAAAATAAGAAAATAGGGCTAAGAAACATAGCTCAATCTGGGTCACACAATAAGAAATGTTTCAACAAGAACCACAGCGGCGACCGCTGCCCTACTACACAAGAAACGAGGGTTTACGGGGGAGTGTGTCGAATATGAATCAAACCCCACAGCTCTCTCGCTCTTTCCCCCTGTCCCCCGATCGTCCCCTCCCATAGTGAAGTGAAGCGTGGGGTTCTCGTGAAACTCGGGTTGGGTTGGTTCCGAGCGGTAATATGTCGCAGATCTCACGCCGCTTCGCGGCAGGAGCACGACTACCGTGTCATCCTGCACTGCGACGAAAGCACGCGTAGCATGAAGATGCCGTTGGAGTCGTACAGCACGGATGAATACGTCGCAATTGGGGCGTGGGTTCTCCTAGAGGTAGACCCAAAGGAAGGGAGCGGGAGGCGCAAAAGGGTGACCACCCCCAATGTTCGCCTCACGGAGCTTGCAACATAACGACGGGGTAGTTTTCGTTGTTGGCACGTCAGCGTGCGGGTGAGGCATCATGCGGTGTTTATGCATTCGTGTAGTTTCAGCTCTCACTCATGAGGGGGGTACAGGACCTTGTAGCGATAGCGAGACGTTGCCGCTGGATACATTTCGCTTCTAGGGAGTGGCCTTACGTGCAGCCGTCGGTAGTGGGAATCGGGGTTGAGTACGGGGGTCGAGGAAAGCAGTGCAAATCGTTTGTATATTTGGAACGTTGTGTAGTATGCAAGCAGAGAAATAAGAAGTTGCCGATTTGAGAAATTCAGCAGGATTTGGCTGCACGAAAAAATAAGAAACTTGAAATAAGAAACTGAACGACGTACGCTGAGTTTATAGCCCACAATAAGAATTCGAGGCTGGACCTGAAATAAGCGTTTCTTAACTGCGGGCGCCAACTGTACGGCATACACGACAATGAGTACCCCCCCCCCCCCCCCCCCTTCAAGATTCTGCCATGGTCCAACGGCTAACCAACCGCCAACAACACGGGCAAACGTGCAGAACTAACTGTCCGTTTTAACGCCGAGACACCACGTACACCCAGTGTATATCTCCAAGTACATGCATGTGCTTATTATCTAATACTACAAAGTACGACGCAAACTCTCGATTTCCTTGTTTCTTCCCTGGGTTGTAGGCACCACTTCGTGGTTGCATAGAGGAAATCCTGGGGGTTAGTCTCGGAGATGTGCAGTAGATACCTTGGAAATCCTTGAAGCCACTCGCCGGGCACACAAACGAACGAGGACCTCTCGCGGATGAAACTTACGACTTCCGGCAACAACAACGGTGACGGCGGCGGTGACGGTGACGACGACAGCGACAATTACAACAACGATAGCCCTTACACCTAAACTTCCCGGCATCATGGACGCGTCACTGTTTTTCTGTGGATGCCACATAGGGCAGAAAGATACTGCGCAATAGTTGTCGACGATGCTAAGTTTGAGAAAAAATGAGCCCTCCTGCTACGAAAAGTCTGGATATTCCACCAAGGGTTTAGACGCGATGACGTCCTTCGTGTCGTCAACGCGGCAGTCACGCAGAGAGCAACTACCACCCCGGAAATAAATCCAATCACAGTTGGGCTGGCGGGAAGGTGTTCCTACCGTACTCTCCCCTCCGTTAGGGTTTGGAAGGCTTGTCACGAGTAGGCGCTCTCTCCAAGCCCCTTTGGAGGCAATCTGTTCTCATTCACGGAAGCCCTTCGTTGGTTCCGTGATTTCGACATTATTTTTCTGGGGAAATACGGCGACCTTCGGCGACGATCGACGGGGCGACGGCGGCGCGATCGACGAAGGCGGCCCGAAGCCGCCCGATCGACCGACCGACCCAACCCTACCCTACCCAACCCTACCCAACCCTACCCAACCCAACGGCGACGAACGACGAGGCGACGGCGGCGCGATCGACGGCGGCAACCCAACCCCAGCCCAACCCCAACCAAACCCAACCCGATACGGTCGGGTGACGACGAACCCAACAACAGAGCAAGTAAACAACCCCCCAAAACCGCATGGCCCCAAGTGCACCGACTCCAGCAACAAGGCGACACTTGAAACCAACACCCCCCAATCAAGCCCTCCCAAAGAAAGAGCCGCTCGACAACGCATAAAACACTCCGCCGCAAACAAACATGTAGAGAGAGGTGACGCGCAGGAGCCGATCGATTACGAAGTAGTCCATACGAGCCAGGCCGCCCGATCTATCGACCGACCGAAAGACTAACAAATCCAACCCATCCAACCCAGCCCAACCAAATCCCAACGGCGGCGAACGACGAGGCCACGGCGGCGTGATCAACGACGGCGTGGCCCAAGGCCGCCCGATTGATCTACCAACCGACCGACCGACCGACCGACCGACCCAACCCTACTCCACCCTACCTATAAGCTACCCCGCCCTACCCATCCCAATCCAAAACACAACCCAACCCCAACCCGACGGACGGACGGACGGACCGATGACCCAACCCACCTTACCCCCAACCCAACCCAACCCGACCCCAAAACACAATCCGACCAACCGACCGACCAAACCCACCCTACCTACCCTACCCCCACCCAACTCAACTCAACCCAACCTAACCTAACCCCAACCCCGACCCACCGGTCGACCGACCGACCAACCGAACGACCGACCGAACCCACCCTAATCAACCCAATCCGACCCGACCCCAAAACTTCAACCCTACCGACCGTACCCGACACAACCAACCCTACCAACTAAATCCAACCAACTAGACTATCTCATCAACCCCTATCCAACCAACCCTACCAACTAAACCCAACCAACTACTCAGCAACCCCTATCCAACCAACCCAACCTCACTCTCCACGCAATCCAACCCAACCCAACCGACGCAGCCCAATGCAACCCAACCACATCCACAACCAACCCCAACCCCAGCCACAACCACAACAACCCATCTCGCTCAACCTCAACCGAAGACCCCAGCCCAAACCCAACCCAGCCGAATTCAACCCATCCCGATGATGGCACCATACTACTAGATTACACTAGAAGAGCATCAACGGATGAAACAACCCCCAAAACCCGTGAGCCCAACCCAACGACTGAAAGTAAATATTCGTACTCTCTAGCGCTTCTCGCTCTGCTCCCGAGAGAATACGACGGCGCACGCGAGACGATTGTCGCCCAGCGCCGTCCAGGCGCGAGTGGAGGAAAAATGACACTCGATTAACGTCCGCTTGGCGCACGCGAGACGATTGTCGCCCAGCGCTGTTCAGGCGCGAGAGGAGGAAAAATGACACGCGATTAACGTCCGCTTGCTGGGCTGCAAGCACACGGGAGCTCGTTACCACGCGCCCATACAGCAATCAATCTCCTCCTCCTACGTTTAGAACGGTCCCGCCTCGGCAACGGCGTGCGGACGGCTACAGAGCCCAAGAAGAAAGAGGCCTACCTTCAACCCTGAGAAAAAAACATCCCGAATGTCACATCGCTCGAATGTACACGCCGTGGCAGCGACGGGATGAAGATTAAGATTTGCAAAAATGTTTATTTTTTAGAAAGTAAGGTGCCCCCCCACTATGGGGAGCAGTTGGCTTGCGACCACGGAAGACGTCCGCGTCAGTTGGACCAGTACGGACATTGGAAGAGGTGAGTGGAGAGACCGATACGGTTTTTAATGTGAAGACAACAACAACAACAACAACAACAACGAACAAAGCCAGACGGGCGGGTCTTTCTTCCTGATGAAATCTTGTGTTTTCACAAGCACAGCGCATCCTCGGCTCTTCTTTTGTCGCGAACATAATGCGTCGCCAGGTCTGCATACCTTGGTACTGCAGTACTGCAGTACAGTACTGGGGTCGCTGTTTAGTGCAAGTTGAATAGTTAGTGCGGGTGCTAGGTATAGCTGCAGAATAGTTAGTTGTCGAAGATGTAACGTTTGGGATGAAACGATGCCTCCTGTCCTGATAAAAGGACGGGATCCACCGACTTCATCCTCTTAGTGTTCTTTCAATCCCTGTCGTTGCCTGTGTTTTACATCCCGAGGCATAGTCTAGAATCCGTTGTAACTCCTCATATGCCTTACTTATCGTTGTCGGAACGCCCAAATACATAACGTTCGGCGAAGCTTTCTCAACGGAAACATTGACTGGTTCCATGTACAGCAGCTGCCCATCCATGCTCTTTCCTGCCGGTCCTTTGGCCTCGCTGTCGCTTTGCGGCAGTGCGGAGGAACTCCCGGCTTGTTTGTATCGCCGGACGTACATACACACCGCTGGGCCATCATCCCGCGTTTTCCTTACTACTGCGGTCCCCGCGAACGACTGGCTGGCCTCCCCCCTAACCCGGAAGGGGTGAACGGTACACTGACCGCCGCCGTCCGTCAAATGCCCTGCTTACACATTCAACCGCTGCGCCGAGCGACGCATTGTGAACAGCAGACGAAAATACAACACTCGGGGCGCCCCGGTGGGGGGCGAGCTCACACGATGTTTAGTCTATTTGTTGTGCTTCTCACCGCGCCTACCCAGTTAGTTTTCATGCCTATAATAACAAGGGGGCGCTCAAGGGGGAAATATGGTGTAAATATGTACTGCTAGATACATGGAGAGGGGGGCACAATTGTTCATTAATACTCTCATTCCTGCTGTGTGGTCTCGCGCGGCTCGCGTCCAACGTCCAACGTATGCATACGATACCAAAGATCAAGATAGCAAATACTTCCCCTGGTGGGCGCGCGACCGGCGGCACGACTTTGTTGTTGTTGACTTCACATTAAACCGTATGCCAGTTGCTAAATGCCAAAATCTAGCAAAGACTCTCGGCCCGTGGTCACGAAAGTGCTGGAGCCATCTGAGGATCTAAGGAACACGCACACGTAGCAAGAAAAAGGTGTACAAGAGCCCGAAGAGGTACTACTACACCTATATGTAATCCCTGCAGCACCGTACGCGTGCCCAAAACGACTTTTGTGCCCAAACGACTTTGTGGTGACAAGAAATAAACTACGATATTCGAAGTATATATTTCTGTTTCTATTTTCGCGTGCAACGTACAAGAGACCAATCTTTCTTGTTCTTCGCGCCCTACTGCCGCTTAGACTGCTTTCATGCTGTCGTCGAGTACCCACACGAGGCATTCAACGGGAGGCTCTGCAATGCCAAAGTGTTTACAACTGTGAAGGTCCAGTTCTTGTTGTAAGAGAGGTGGGTTTCGCTGACCCACCACGCTTACTGTTTCCGATCTCGTTGTGTTCACATACCTGGTACTGCAAGATCCAAGAATCGACTAGTCTGGATTGCCGATTACCCGAAACTAAGAAAGCATCGACTCTTCTCCCTTCTTCCCCTCGCTCCTCGACAAGCTTTTGCTTAGACATGGGTTGTAGTGAAGGGGGGGGTCTTTCTGGCGAGCAGGGCTAGACTCACCCTCAAGGGATGACCGAAACCTTCTTGCTGCTGCGCATATCCGCCGCGAGGCATGCGCGTGGTGGTGTAGTTGGGTCGGCACTGATGGGGTCAGGCGAAAAAATGTAGATGCGCGGGCCTCTGGCCGTCGGCGTAGGCAGCGAT
>CACKRE030005128.1:25846-45067 GCA_902602495.3 Ectocarpus sp. CCAP 1310/34
AGCACTTTCGTGACCACGGGCCGAGAGTCTTTGCTAGATTTTGGCATTTAGCAACTGGCATACGGTTTAATGTGAAGTCAACAACAACAACAACATCGATCGTGCGACGACGGCTGTGATGACAGATGACAGATGTAATGACACCGTGCCGGCTTCGAACTTCGAAGATTCAAAATATTCCTCTGTTTTTTTGGGCTGGTAGCACGTGGAACAGCAGTGGGTGGCTGGCAGCCATCATTGTTGTCGTGTGACCTCGCGTGCACAGTCAGAGCGGCAGTTCCCTGCACGGCAGTTCCATGGCGCAGCAAACTACCAAAGGTTACCTGGGTGGGCAACCACGGCAGCCCGGACGGGGGCAGCAGCACGCCCAAACGCCGGGGAAGGACCAGAAACACACAAAAAAACAGCAAGTAGCTCGGAATTCAGCAATCAAAGAACAGCAGCAGCAGCAGCAGCAACAGCAACAGCAGCAACAGCAGCAGCAGCGACACCAATTCTCGACAGCAGAGCCACTCCCTTTTGGCCGACCGCTACCTGCCCGTACGGAACCGCCCATGATTCTCGGCAGCTTCGCAGGGAGAACATCAGGCGACAAGAGCGGAGGCAGTTATGAATCCGTAACAACAGCTTCAGCAGCAGTGGCACATCGTGAGAGTGACGGAGGAGCGCCAGCATCAACTAACCGCAATGACCGCACACGGAGCTGCAGCTCCCAAAGCAGCAGCAGCAGCAGCGGCAGCATCAGCAGCAGCGGCAGTGGCGGTTCGAGCGACAACGCCAGCGGCAGAGGTTCCATGTCCGCGTGGGAGGCCCGGTCGAAGCTCCCGTTCCACATGCTGCCGTTCGAAGTTCAAGCCTACCACCTGCAACAGCTTAACCAGCAAAGGTTGCACCTGCACACCTCTCAGAACGACACCAGCAGGGCTAATGGCGGTGGCGATGGCGAGAGCTCAACCCCTCCGGCGCCGATGCTCCCTGCGGAAGAAGAATGCGCGGTGGTAGAGAGCGCGTGGTTCCCGCTCATGCCGCCTGCCATGGCCGGAGAAGCACCGCCGGCAAGCGCTTCCCCCTCTACACAATGCGCTGAATTGGGCGCGGATGTTGGCCCGCTCTATGCCGATCGCGCGAGTTTGGGCTTGGTCGAAAATGGAGCTATGCATACGTGGGAATGGGACACGCGGGAGGAGGGCCACCAGCAGAGGTACGAGACCAGAGAAGGAAGCGTGAGGGGTCAAGGGATACAAGCGCGCGGGGGGGAGGGGGTTGAGTTCGTTTGTTTCAATTGGTCATGCCCCTGCGCCTGGGGTAAAGAACGGTCATACGGACACGGACCTCGTAATCTGCTGCTGTAGGCCTTGTCGTATGCACATGCTTACACTCATTTTCTAATACGCATATTACCTTGTTTACAGCAGTGGAACAGCAGTAGCAGGCGTCCTCTGTTGCATAGTGTCGACCTGTCCCTCCCTGCACACTTCTCAACCGACAGTTCCTCGTGGGAAGATACTCGCAGCCTCTCCTTGCTCGTTGATGGTCCTTTTAGAAGGATTGCAATCCAATCATTGCCCGCTGAGTTATGTAGGTATCTGTGGAGCATTTCTGACCGGTCCTTTTTTTCGATGGTGGTGTGTACACCTCCAATGTGTGTAATAGTGGCTACACGCGCATCAGCTGTGACAAATTGTTCTGTAGGCATGTTCCCTTTCTTTGATTCCCTTCTCGCGGAAGTGTAGGTACAGCAGTAGCAGTCTTGGGTCTTTGCTTTTTGGTGCTGCCGTGCGCTCCGCGACGGTGCGCCGCGCTGAGCCTGCTGGCTATATTGAACATTTACTTCGAAGTGATACCGTTCGCGTACCCCCAGTCTACATACGTAGCGATGTCTCCTAAACTCTGGCGACTACACGACCGCGACCCGTGTCTGCCAAATGCCTATGTACAACAAGCTTCGTCGTCCGGGAGAATTCCCTCCAAATCGTGCGTGACTTGACCTACTACTGCAGTGTATCATGATCTTATCCTGGAGACTGAACCGTTGATAATGAACATGAACTCCAACTTTCACCATGTACCACGAACAACGTGGCTTTCTCGTGGGTTCCTTTATTGTTGCCCCCCCCTTATGCATACGTTCATTCGATACGTGAACCTGCCCAACAGGGTGGTGGGTTACCCAGCCACCCTCGCCACCCCCTTCCCTTGCTCCGTCCTCTCTCGAGACGCGTTCTCAATGGTCTAGGCTTGCAAACATGAGTACACCCCCCCTCCTTTTCTCCCGTCATTCGACTCTGTCGTCTGCCCCTCTGGCCCCAATCCTCCACTTCTACCAGCTAGACGACCCAACCGGGGTCACATAGGAGGGGGGGGTCGGACCCTTTCCTGCGGTTCCTGCCTGATATATGTTTATCGCCTACATGTAAGGGGGCGATGGGACGCCACCTTCGTGCCTCGTCCCCCGACCCGCCCGAACAATAACAGACTATAGCCGCTTTGTTTAGCCGCCACTGCTCCCTGTGCTTAATGAAACGAAAGATGCAGCAGCAGCAGTAGCCACACGTGCTGCTGCTGTTGTTGCTGCTGCTGCTCAGTGAGTCAAGCATTGATGGAGAATGAAAAAAGAAGAGAAGCAGTGCCTTCGGTTGTTCCAGATTGGTATTTGAATTTAAGTTGGACACGAATTTGTGATCGGGTCCTCCGGGAGGGTGAGGGCGCGGGCGTAATATATTTTTTCAGGGCACCTTGCTCCGTACGATTTTTGCTGCGTGCTGGTGCTATAATAGCACACGACTAAACAATAGGTAGGTCGGCACAGCGTGCAAGTTCGTGGTTTCGAAGCGAGAGGGCTCAGCGAGCAACCCAACTGCGCAGGTTGCTGAACCCCAATTTTTTCCCTCTGTTTTGCGTTGTCATTGCTGCCGCCAAATAAAACAGGAAAATCGTACACCTCATGGCGTCGCGCAGTCTTCGGCGAATCAGCTTGAAGTCCACCGCGACCACCAACACCGCTTCCACCACTTTCGCGACCTCGTCCACTTCGGCGAGCTCGTGCGAAGGCGGGTCCGAAGGAGAAGCAGAGGGGCAATCCGTTCCGGGCTGCTCTTGCCTTTCGTCTGGCTCCCCGTCCGCTTTTCGCCCTCCTCTTACCCCGCCTCGTCGTCCAGATTCTGGTGCGAAGTCGACGGCGGCGGCAGTACTGGTGCCAAGAGCTCGCCGGCAAGACCACCGCCGACGACAACGTCAGCACCCGGCGGCAGAGGCGGCGGTGAGTGTCCCCGGCGGCGGTGGCGGCGACGACGACGTTAATCCTAAGGCGAAGACGACCAAGGCCCTGACCTGCGTGGCCCTCTCGGGTTTCGTGCCGGGCGGGGGCGCGGCGGTCGTCCAAGAGCTGTCCCTCGATCTCAGCAACGCCTGCCGCGCGCTGGCCTCGTGGTCGCTCACCGTAGCGCGGGTCATGGCGGAGGAAGAGGAACACAGCGGGGAGCTGATGCCGGCGCGCCTGGCTAACCACATCTGGCCGGGGTCGAGCGCCCTCGCGCTGCGGAAGCGAGGCGAGCGCGGCGGTGGGAAGGACGGCGGCCAGGTCGGATGCGGCACCCAGGCGGCGGGCGCCAGGCTGGAGCCGCGGCGGCGCATTACCCGCGTCAAGGTCGAGAGCGACATCGCCGTAACCGCGGCTTCGTGGCCGTCAACGATGAGGTGCCTGGAGTTCGGGGACCGGTTCAACAGCCCGGTGGAGGGCGTCGACCTCCCCGCCGACCTGGAGGTGATTAGGTTCGGGGACAGGTTCAACCAGCCGGTCAGCAGGGTCCGCTGGCCGGCGGCGCTGCGCGAGCTTGTGTTCGGGAACGACTTCAACCAGCCGGCCTCTGGCATGGACCTCCCCGCCGGCCTCCGCCGCCTGGACTTCGGCGGGCGGTTCAACTTTTCGGTGTCCGCCGTGGATTTGCCGGAGGAGTTGCGGGAGCTGCGGTTCGGACAGGGGTGAGTGCGAGGCTATGGTGTTTTGTTTTGTTTTTTGGGGTGCGGGCGTTGCCGAGTAATGTCGGTCGCCTTGATTTGTTTCAAGCAAGCGTATTGCATATGACAGAATTCGCGGCGATCGTGCAGTTTTTGGGGATGGAGGTTTTTTGCGGACACGGCAGAGTAGAGGGGGTCAGCAGGTAGTGTCTTCCACGGCATGCCGTAGCGCCTGTTAAAAAGCTCCCCGGGCAGTTTTGGCGCTTCTGGTTTGGGCCACATCCCTGACCTTCGCACTTCCTCTCGCCCTCGCCGTCCTTTTCCCCCGCAGCTTCAACAGGGAGATCTCGAACGTTCGGTGGCCGCCCCTCCTGTCGAGGCTGGACTTCTGCGGGGAGCTGCAGCAGAGGGTCGAGGACGTGGCCTGGCCCGGCTCCTTGACGCACCTCGCCCTCCTCGGCGACTTCAACCAGCCGATCCACGCGGTGAAGTGGCCCGCCGGCCTGACGACCGTCCACTTCGGGGACCGCTTCCAGCAGCCGCTGGCGGCCGCCGGCGCGGCAGGGTGGCCGCCGCGCATGGAGAGGATCGTGCTAGGGAGGGGCTACAGCAAGAACCTCTCTGGGTGCGTGCCGCTTCCCGTGGAGGACGGGTCGGCGTGTCGCTCCCTGTCGTGCGCCCGGGGGGACGATGGTGGGGGTGGCCTCTCGCAGCCCGTGTCCTCCCGCAGGGCTCCTTGCGTCGTTGTCAAATGCAGCGACGACGATGGTGATGGCGACGACTGCGGAAGCAACGGCATGATGATGCTGGCCCGGGAAGGCCCTCTGCCGACGGCGGAAGAAGATCAAGTGTTGGCTAGGTACGCGGTGGAAACGACAACGGCGGCCGCGGCGGTGTCCGCCGAAGGCGAAGGGCCTGTTCTTGATGGTGGCGGGGGCGATGACGAGCACTACTGGGACGATGAAGAGGGAGCGGAGGAGGGTGAGCGGGAGCTCCCGTGTTTGGATGTTTTCGGTTTCGAGGATTGTGCGTTGGACGACATTGGGGAAGCGGGGGATCCATGCCCTCCTCCTGGGTCGTACGATGCCGATGACAGTACTGGCCATCTTGGTTTCTAGACGGGAGTGAAGACGTTTCCATTATGTATTGCTTGTACCTGTTGTTCTATTCCGCGCCCTTTGTGTTAATTTTATCAGGGTCATCTTGCCTACTCGATTTTTCGTACTTTTATGGCTTTGTTTTTCTGTGTTTGTCTGGCCACTGCTGTGTATCCGCCCATCCTTTTCAAAAGGAGAGGAGTGGACATGTTGTTCGTTTCATTTTTCCGTGTCTGCCTGTCAAACTAGACTGCTTGTTAGAGTTTTCTGTCACTGGGATGTACGTGAAAGGCTCGTCGCTAGGTTGTTTCCATGCTTGGTTGTATGGCTTCTTGCTGTCGCTGTGTCGTGTGCTGGCGCCGCGTAGTATATCGAAAGTAGCCATTTTGTGTCGTGTGTGTTTTCTGCTTCAGTTGGGGACTTGTGACTGTTTGGATTCACAATGGCATGCATCATCATGGTGAGTGGCCCAGTGGCCCCTCTTGGTCCAATTGCGCACGTGTTTGTGGAGCGCAGAGTTCTCTATCTTGTTCTTTGTTATAAGGACGTGGTAGGAAGGAGTGTCGCTTTTTTTCTTCTTGCCGTTTTGTTGGGATTGGACAGAAAGAGCGAGATAGCAAAGCGGCGTTATCTCTCCTTGTGTGGGTTGACCTCGTGTATTCTCCCCTTGAGGTGTGCCTGTCTCCCGTTGTTTGTCGTGTCTGTCTGTGTCCTATTCAAGGGATGATTGTCTTACCTTGCTTGTATCCGCTTTTCCCTGCGTTTGCGAGACCCCGCTCTTCGCTTTTGGGCCACATGTTCCCCGTTTACTTTCCTTTGCCTCTACAGCCATCCTATCCAGCCTTCTCAAACAATCGTGATGAAGGAAATCTTTGCTTACTACATGGGCAACATGGCTAGGGGTAAGGGGAGCAGTGGTAAGGTTCGTTTTGTGGCTTATTATAGATGGATGGCCACACACCCTTGTATGTCGTGGAGTGATTCTCATTGGTGTCGAGAGCGGGGCCGCAGGTAAGTCTGGGGGTTCCCAGTGTAGTAGAACCGGATAATCTGGTTGGCGGAGGTTGGAGCGGTTTTACGATGGTTGTAGCAGCACGCACCTGCGTGTTTGATAGTGGGGTACTGCCGGGAAGGAAGTACGCGTACTGGGATGTTTTTTGTCGGGGGGAGTAGTCGTGGAGGGCGGTGGGTCTGCAGGCTTGGTTGGTGGACGGTCGCGTTTGCGTCTCAAGAGTCAGGCGGCATGTTTGAAGGAAACAACCTAAAGAATGAGCTTTTGACGATGCTCTGGGGTGGGGTATCACTTGTGTTTGGGAATACGGTGGTGGTCGTAAATGTGTTGCTAGTTGGAGGTGGAAATAACATGAGTTTGGTATCAAGCGGGTACGCCCATGGGGCACTCCCCGCGCAACTAGCCTGTTTGTGTGGTTGTGGCTGCGAGGTTTGTCGCCCTGGCTTCAAACTTGGTATCGTATGCTAGTGTTCGGTCCGTGTATCGGTGACCGATGCGTGGTAATAAGCGCACCGTTTCAGTAAACATTATTTATGGTGAGTGTCGTCTAGTGGGCCTGTCGCTGCGAGAGTGCACCCGGACTTGAGGTTCGGGTACGAGGTTGAAGAGGCGCGCGGGGAAGGGAAGGTGGTCGTGTGGTGAAGTGTGTCGTTGACAGAGAGGTAAGAGAGGGTTGTGGTAACCATTTCAAGGCTATAGGTCCCAACGAAAATCGAGTACATTTTTTTTTTTTACGTTTTTGACTGGAGGGCAGGAGAGGCGATTTGGGTCGGGCCTAGTTGATTTTTGGTAGGAAGTAGTATACATGTGTTTGGTGGCTAGTGTGGGTGAGAGAGGTCACACACCCACTTTTTTCGTTCCTGATGGCGTTCCGAGTTGAGGTCGTAGTTTACCGAGAGACATTATGCTGTTTTCCTTGCACGGTGGCGCTGGTTCCGCGACGGTATTGACTTGTTATTTATTGGCCGCGCTGGTGCCGCGACGCTATTGACCTATTATTTTTAGTGATGATCTTAATCGTATTCTAGAGAACATGAGCGCCCGTAGGAACAACTGTCTGCACCCTACAAGCGGATTTTTGTATCTTTCGAAGAGCACCGGGGTGCGAGAGGAGAGACTACTGCCGTACCGCCGCTGCATAGTTTGTCCGAGAAAACTTTGTGTCAAGTGGCTTGGAGTAGGTTTTAGTTTTAGCAAACATTTGAACGGCTCATGCTGGAAGAGGGAGAGCCGAGGGTGCTTGATTCTGGCAAAGAATTGCGCGCCGAGTGCATGGTTTAGTCTACGCGTAGTTAATCGTGCGTTCAACGTGCGGCGGCGTCCCTCGTAGTTTCGTGTGCAAGGGCTAAGTGCAAGACGGGGTGTCTCTTGCAAGGAACCAAGAATAATTGCAATTACAAACCGTGTGACAAACCCTAAGAAAGCGGCCCTTTGACACAGAGGGGAAGGCCGAGAAGCACTCGCTTCATGTGTGAGGATCACTATTCCCTTCCCTTCAATTGTGTACCTGCATCGTGGAAGACCCCTTAAATGTGGAACGATTCCTAGTCAGTGTCGATGTTTTCACTGCTGTGCCTAACACAGATGATCTGGACAGTTACGGGTGATTGTCAATTGCAATGATGGCTTTGATTGGGTGTTCTTCTTCATTGTTTGTCCACGGACTCATTCTGACAGCACTTCAGACAGCAGCTGCATGCCCCGAGCTTGTGTACCATGCACCATGGTGTTATTATTGTACAGACAGCACTTCAGACAGCAGTACGCTGTAGTCGACAACATTCATTTTGGTTAAATGCGGGACAAGGGGGGTGATGCTGCTGCTGTAGTCGATTTGAAGTGTGTGGGCGTGTAGTTCAGTTGTGAGCATGCAAACGTGCTGCAGGGATTGCAGGTGTACCTCCTCGGACTTGCGTACCCTTTTCTTGCTATGTGTGCGTTCTTCAGATCTTCTGATGGCTCTAGCATTTTTGTGACCACGGACCGAGTCTTTGCTAGATTTTGGGATTAGCAACTGACACGAGTTTAATGTGACGAAAAACAATAGTAATTCAGCATTCGTCGCTACCTGTTTTTCTTCAGGGACGTAATCCTGTTCATTGGAAGTAAAACCCGCCTTTGTTCGCTGTGGAGCTGGCAGATAGGAAACAAGCTGGCGTATTGAAAAAGCCGACGCTGCAGACAACAAGTCATGAAGGTGTTTGTGCCAAAGTGTTGATTGAGAACCACGATGGGGATGACCATGACCACTTCTTAAGAGTCTCGGCAAAAAGTCGCGCGCCGACTGTTCGCGCTACACCAGTCTTGTGCCACTTGATTTCGAGAACACTTCGTTCGTCGCAACCACCCACGCACGCACGCACGTTCAAAGGAAAACGGACCTGGGATTGGAGGCCGCCCTGCATGAGCGGGGCATGTTTTTCGGAAATAAGCTGGCGTATTGTGAAATCATAATCATTTTGAGAGTCAGGGCGACGTGGACTCAAGTTCAACGAGTAGTCGATACATCAAAACTGCATCACGAACCCCAGAGCAGCGCTTTTTCGATTACGTTGCACGAAGAGATGCAAAACACGCGTTTCCCCACCCCCCTACTGTTCCAGTGCTCCATCGACCCTTCCCCTTCAATGTCTATTCTAGCGAAATATGTCGTTCGGGATGGTTGGTTGTATTTTCATCGACACGAAACAAAAGACCTTGGATAATTCCGATTACAAAAATATGTTCATAATACACTCTCGAACCCTTGTGCAGACCACCTCATCTCCTAGACGACTGCAGTCATGTGGGCGTCTTTATGAAGGCTGTATGAAGGCAGCATTCTTTCTGATACCACCTCTCCTTCCCGTTCGATATCTGCCACCCAACGAATTGACTATGGGCGACTTCCAACAAAACCAGCAACAAAACACAATCAATACCAGAACGATGCTCACGTATATGACCACAACTACCTAATGAATTGTGATAATTACAGGAGAGGTTGAGAAATCAACGCTCGTCTTGTTTACCTTATGCCCCCCATCCACCCCCCCCGCCCGTGGTAGTATATCGGGGAAAGCCGTCTAATGTACTTCGTGCGATGCCCCCTGCCGCGTGTTTCTGGCGTGCAAGACCTTCCACACCCCTCACCCTCGGTCGTGAAAAGACCTGAAATACCGTAGATGAGTATGCAAAACAACTGTAAATGCTGGTATCCCAAGTAGCACTGACTAGCCCCAGCGAAAATGTGTGCACATGCACACAGCCAAAGCCGCCGCACGACTGATGACATGAAATTGCATCTTTCCCTTGCTCGCGGACATCACCGACCGCCCCAGAACATGTCGGCTGTGCTAGACCTGGGTTGGTGAGACGAGGCGTTGATTGGCGCCGCCTGAGGTACGAGGGGCGATCGAGAATTGGGGACGAGGTTGAGGCTACGGTATCGGTGAGGGGTTGGGATTCTGTTGGGCGGAAAAGGCGGAGAAACATTGAGGCCCATACTCAAGGTTGACCAAGAAAAGGGTCTGCGTCATGGAGCAGGAGAGAGCTTGGATCAGATATGGTGTGCTTGCTACTCTGTCGGTGGTGTCGCTCCTCTATTATTTTGTTATTGCTGTTGCTGTTGTTATTGTTGTTGTTGCTGTTCTCGTTCTCCTTGTTGTCATGGACATCCTTATCCGAGGACTGCCGTCTTTCCTCCGATGTTTGAGGGGAACAAACCAGTTTTCCGGAAATACCCGATATTATCGATACAACCATGCGTGAAGAGAGCAATATGAGGCGAAGGAGGAAACAACAACGACGTACCGCTCAAGACCCTGGCGACGATGTTGGAAGCTGCATCTCGGAACCCTCCGCTTGGGCGGCGTGGGGCGTCCCGGCCGAAGCCACGGTCATCGTCGCTGGTGAAACCTCCCGCGAAGCTACCGGGGCTATGAACCTGGCGTACAAGGAACGGACGTGCGGTAGGAACGTGTGTGACATTTGTAATCAGCCTATCGACTTGAATACCGAATCGATCATGAATCTCGTGTGTCACTCATTCATCGTTGTCCATTTGTATGAGCGAAGGACTAGCATGGACAGGACAACAATCTGATTGACTCATCGATCGATCAACCAACAGCGCTGTGCTTGATTGAGGGCTTGCCGTTTCGACGCCGCAATACATCCATGAGACCATGCAACAGGTCGCCGACAAAATGGGGAGGACCAGCTAGCATCGGCACGTTTTTAAAGGCGATCGTGCGTTCTCAACACGACTGTGATTAGAAAACATGGTCTGCATGTACACACACACCAGATACTCGTCGAATTTATCGACTTTCGTGAGTCCCGTTCAACATTGAAACACTTGAGACGCTTGGGTTCTTCCCGCCGATTGTTTACTGCCTCCAACCTCCCAGAACTTGGCCGTATCTCAGCTCGACCCCAGGTCTTTATTTCCCTGTTTGTCATAACACCCTCCAACAAGAGGTGCTGTCGCCACCCCCCAAACTCTACCGGTGGCTGCCCGATGAAATGCTATAGAAGAGTCACCTGGCCGTATGAATCTTCGCCTTCGATGGACAAGACGTCATCGTTGTCCACGTGGAGGACCTTTCGGTAGTACCTTCGGTAGACGTTGGGAGTGTTCGGAACGAGAGGAAGTAGCTGTGGGAGTATTGCTAGGCGTTGTCGTTTTCGGGCCGCCCGTTTCGATAGCCTCCGGTTCCAACTATGTAGCTTACGTTTTAAGGATACTACTCTACTTGATTTGTCTTTCAATTTCGAATCTTCTGCAGCCGAAAAGGTGTTGGAAAGTCCTGGCGAGGTTGTTCGTGAAGTTTGCGGGCGGGAAACATATCCGGACAAGACTGATGTTGTGAAGGGTCAATCCCGGGTAGTTGTTATGTGTCCTACGCGACGTACCATATCTTCCAGGTTACTGAACCTTGGATATCCAATGCTTCATTCATACCCATGATATTCTGCCCAGGTTGCTTCTGAAGGAGCTCAATGCGTGGAAACATGTTGAGACGACCTCTATACCCAGGTGTTTTTCAAGGAGAATATCCATCCATCGACGCTACGATCCTGGTCTCTGTCAAACACAGCGAAATCGTGTGGGTGGCTTTGCTGTTTACTCCTCCACAACAAGACAGTGCAAGAGAGGGATGGGGGATACAAACAAGGGCGACACCCACCAGAGAGCAATCGCCGCTCCTCTCTCACCTCACGCCTGGCTTGTTGGTTTTGCTTTTCCGCGAAAAATAGTTCCTTTGACGATGCGTACGCCTCTTCTTCCTGCGGATTAGGAGAGTGACGATGCCATTAGACAAGTTGTGCATGCCTGCGCTAGGAGGGTGGTAGCGCGCGTTTTCGGCGTGCCAGCCGACGCCCTCGCAGGCTGTACCGCTATCATCCGCGCGGTAGAGTGAATCGTGGGACGAGGGAATTTGTGTGGTCCTGCGACCATGCTGGGGTAGATGCCATCAAGAGGGGGGCACTCTCGTCCCCTTCCCCCACCGTCTCTGTCACAGGGCAAGCTTGGGGTCCTACCTGATGACAACCGCGCCACCAAGAAGTAGTGCGACCATGACTGAAGCGATGGCGGCAACCTTGTAGGACCTGCCTCCGTCTAGGAAACCCTGGTTGTCAGAGCGATCCCGACCGAGAATGCTGCAGTGCCGATGGTGGCACAATTAGGAGGAACGGACACATGAGATAGATGTATGTGACAAAGGGTGGCGCCAGGGGTACATTTTGTGTGTTGTGGGTCTGTATGTCGAATGCTGGAAGTTTGGTGTGCATCTGGTTGTGTTTCCGTAGCTGTGTTGTCGGACGCAAGCCATAGACTATACATGCTGTATTGAGAAAAGGTGTAGACGTGTCGTACGATGACCAAGCGACGTAGCGGGAAAAGCGTGCATACGCGGGGTGGGCAGGTTGCAAAAGCGGTACTGTAGCACGATTGGCTGCAGATGTCCTATCCTCGGGGTACGGGCAGTAGTGCGTTTCAGTTTATCGTCGAGATGTGTGCTCAAGAGCGACTCTCCTCGGCAATGACTAGAGCACCTTTTACAGAAAACAACCCATCGTTGATTGTCAACTACAAACAACGCGTGGTGGGCGGTTTGGAGAAAACATTGTTATGAGACAGGCCATATGTTGTCGACCCACCTTTCGTAGTGCTCTTCTTGTTGTTCGCCACTTGAGAACTCGTCTCTCACAGTGATGCTTTCGCATTCCACCTTCGATGGTATAAAGAGAGACGATTGACACATTGACAGAAACGCCAAGAATTGGACTCTGATGAGAGCAGTGCAACAGTACACGAAGTAGTCGGCCTCGTTTGAATGTAGACGCGCGTAGCTTGTGCCATAGAGGAAGCGTTGACCCACTTAGCGACTCCGCCAGCCAGCGCCAAACAAGAAGCTTATTCTCGCTTTAATGCGTAACGGCATCATCGTTACTGTTTGCAGTCCGGTTGGAGTAGGTTTTCGCGGCCACCCCTCATAATCCATTGGTCGAAACTCGATCGATCTCAAAACAAACTGCGAAAATTAGGTGATATTTTGAAGCAACGCCCTTCTGCATGGACAGCTGCATTTGTGAGACGCAAACCCAATCAAATCCTCTACACGGAGGCAAATGGCATTGCTTTTCACCACATGAAGACAGTGTAACACATTACGTGTCAACATGCATTGTAGGGTAAAAGACATCTTCTCCCGGTCATGAGAAGCTCTCACCTTACCGAGTTCCTCGCTTAAAAGGTCACTTTCGCACAAGAACCCAAGCAGGTTCATGTTCTCTCTCGGAGACCGCTCTTGCCACGCGGTTGCTGCCGGTGCCATCTGGACAAACCATGGAGCACGCAGGCGAGGTGTTGGAGGATGGGATGATTAGGTGATTCTTACGCACGTCAAGACCAACCAGTTTCCTAAGCATCCGCCGCACTTTGCTCCACTCTCATGGCGCTAACACGCGACTCTTGCCAAGATAAACCAGCGTCCTAAGCATTCGCTACATTCTGCTTTACTCTTTCGGCGATAGAAGAAGACTCTTGTTTTCCAACAGCATCTCAGTGTGAAGGAACTGCGACCACGACTGGGTGGCCAGTTGGATCTAGAATCGAACAAATGTCGTGAATATCAACACTATGTGAAGACTGAATCACGCTTGACCAGCACAGGCGAAAGTTCTTCGAATTGGGTGTAGGCGGGTAGACGGAAAGTATCAGGGAGAAAACGCAAAAAGCGCAGTCTACAACACACGTAGTCTACAGTCGTCACCGCTTTCTTCAAGCGTTGGTTTTGGCTCCCACCGTGCTTGTTCCGATTGCACCACGGCGTGGAAGACCGAACAGGGGGGCATTCATTCGGCATTATAGCCGTTCTAACTTCTACCGAAAAGTTTCGCACTCCGCCGTTGTCCTTCGCTATTATTTTATTGTGACGTGTTCTTGTGCAGTGCTATAGTATAAAGAGCAAATGAGCACAATTCACCTTGAAGGTAATTTCCAGGGGAGGCGTATCAGTACTCGCTCCTCCTGCTTCGGCTGCTGCTCCATCTTGCTCTAGAGCTGGCGGGTCATCCTCAGCACCTACCACTGGTTCTGATCCATGCTTCAGGTCTTCCTCTCGCACTCCCGCACCTCCGACGGAGGACATCGGCGATCGGGTGTCGCCGACAACGACGACGTCGTTTTCTTCCTCCTCCTCCTCCTCCTCCTCCTCCTCGTTGTCGTCTTGGTCGTCTAGCTCCTCCGCTTCAGAATCGTCACTCTGTTGTTGCGTTGCAGACAGCTTTCTTTCACCATTGTTCGGCGCATGGATTGACGCGCTTCGTAGCTGCCAACGGTCCCTGCGCTGCTGTTCGTCGCCCGCCGCTGGTGTGTGCGTTCTGACGTGCACGGCGTCTGCTCGTAGTAGCGCCAACCGTCGGCGTTGGTGGCTTCCGTGGGGGGGATCGGCATCGACATCTTCCGAAGCGGACCAATCGTCGTCGTTGTCGTCGCCACTGTCGTAGCTTATGACAGGCTCGTAGTCGCTGCTATGTTCATAGCTTTCGCCGCCGCCATTGTCGTAGTCATAGTCTGGTATCGACGCGTGTTTGTTGTCGTTGCTATCATCATTGCCATCATGGTCGTCGTCGTCGTCGTCGTCGCCAGTGTCGTAACTTATGACAGGCTCGTAATTGTTGCTATTTTCATAGCTTTCGCCGCCGCCTTTGTCGTAGCCATAGTCTGGTATCGACGCGTGCTCGTTGCTGCTGTTGTACTTCTCGTACGCGCTACCGTTGAAGAGCAACAGCTCCAGCCTTCCTTTTTCGAGTAGCAGCGAGCTTTCCAGTGCTCCTACCAGGGCCTTCATTTGAAGCGAAACGATTCGAGGTGAGATCATTTCTAAGACAAGGATCGGTGTCATGTTCTTCTCCGACGACGTAAAGCCACGAGCGCAAACGTTTCGTTCAGCATGATGAACGTTATCGCCGGCGCTACACCCACTCCCTGTCCACTTCGCACCTCCACCGAGCCGTAAGGGGGAACGAAATGTTATCTCTACCAATCTTACCTCGGTATTGTTCGCCACAATATCTCCTGGCGACAATCCCTTCGTTCGGAAAGAGAGCAGGGTGCTTGGGTAGCCCAGGGAGAACGTCTCGCTTTCGCTGTGCACTTGTGGGTTTAACGTAGAGGTCACCTTGGTTCGATTGAAATTCGGGAGCGAGCGTCGATTGGTGTAGCCAGGCGAGCAAGGAATGAAAAGGTTCGGAACGAGGGGCAAGAACGGCCGAGGGGAGGGGCAGAGAGGGCGGAGGGAGAAGTAAAGGTATCTTCAATGGACTTCTCGCGATCGCTCTGGGTGATCGATGGGCGTCTGGTGTACCGCAGGGAAGGCCTCGGGCGAGCAAGCATTCTCGGCCGGTACTTAATGTGAGTTATTTAGCTACAATTCTCAGGCCATCACAACGGTGAACCGCGATGGCCGAAGAACCACCCGCACCAAACAGACTTTACACCAGTGCCATCTCCGGGATACCGGCTGAGCGCTTGCAAACAGCCTACGTGACTAAATACCACCCCCACAAAAGGCTTGAAACACCATGGAGATAGCAACACCATCGGTTAAAACACCCGAGGCCCTGGGAACGAAATCCCTATGGGGGGTCGGCACTAAAGACTATTCACGCTGTCGTGGTGAAGGCGTCAAATCAAACAAGCGCAGTTAGATCTCGTTGGTGATTCCGACAGATGATAGGGTGGGACGGCCCTTGCCTTCCAGAAGTAGGATGGACCCACAGTAGGTAGTTCGAACTCGTCTCGCGGTATTGTCACGTCCGCCGCTTGTTTCAAAACCTGAATTTCGTCAGATTGCCACACGACCTGCCGTTTGTGTTTGGCAAGATACGGAGCGAAACACGGAGCGATTTCGTCCGCGTTTCACAGTCAGAAGCTGGTAGTGGGCGATGAGGTCATAGGCTACTGGCTTCGGAAGCTTGGTGCAGATTGACCTACCTGCAAAATGATTCCCACGGTACCACAATAGGACCAATGAAACGGAGTTTTCGCATCATGGCAGGGAAACACATTATCGACTACTTGTTTCCTACCCCGCCTCACCGCTTGGCGCCGCCACTGATCCCTCGCTCTCACGTTCGTGCATGGTTACCGCATGTCCCAAACCAGAGCATGGAAATATGATTCTCTTCAAACGTGAAAGTGCGAGGATATTGCATGCTTGCTCGCCTTCATGTATTGCGCAGGTTTGGCGCAGTGTCCGGTCTGCCTGGGTCGTGAGTCTCGATCGATCTGGGTGGCGCACTGCTGGTAGTACGGCGAAGTTGGGTCTTGCACGCAGCCGGTTTGTTGCACCTCTCTCCCGCTGTATCTATCAGTGGTCTTGAAGGGGACGCATGTCGTCCCACTCGTGGTTACGGGAATCGGGAATCCGCTGAACAGTTGCAACCGAACCTGAAACGAAAGACAAGTCCAATGACGACGTGTTGGTGCTGTTGTGTTCATGGTCCAGAATCACCACGTGCCACGGTCTGTGATTTTCTTCCTTAATGCTGCTGGGTGCAGGGTGGTTGCCATCACCTCGCCTAAAAGGGTTTTGCCAAAAGAAAAATGGTTGACAGCTCACCGGAAAGGGCTTGCCGGTAAAGGTCCATTCAACCCGGTTGGAGTCCCCCTTGTTGGCGGTAGCGTTGATGATGGTGTTGGAGATGGAGATGCTAGGAGGTGCGATCATCTCAAACGACGGGGAAACACTTTTCGCTTTGCCGGATTCGTCCCGCACCTGTATAAAAGATAAGGCACATGCAGTTTTTGCTGAGCATTGAAACATGGGGTGCATGCGACGACACCATTGCGGCTCAATGCCCGACACCGGAGCGACAACCCTCGGCGCCCGGTGGACAAGCACTAGCACTTGGGGTGGCGGGTGGGCGTTGAGCGCAGCCACAAATCGTTCGCCCTTCACCTCGATCACGTAGTCGTCTCCAGGAGCCACGTCCACCATCTGTGACATAGGCACCACCAGAGAGCCGGTGGCCGGAAGCCCTGACCCCAGCTGCTCCACTCGTCGACGCACTGTGGTGTGAGCAGCGCTAAAATCCTTGCTGCCCTCGTCGCTTTCAGCGGCGCTGCTTTCTTGGGAGTCCGGTTCGTTATCGCCGTCGTCTTCGGCTTCGGCGTTTAAAGTTGGCTCTATCTCTGGTCCCAGCAAGTTGATGACGATGCGAGAGTGTAGGTGCTTGGACGCCCACCGAATCTGACCAATGGGAAAATTCGCACGCCACGGTCCTGAGGTCACACAACATCATCTGCAGATATTTCGGTGGAGGGGCTGAGGGTCGAGTGCAGAGATCATCTAATGACCGCTGGGCCTATCGCCAAGCCCAGCTTCAGCAACGGGTGTGGGGCAGGAGCTTGGGTTAGGGTCACTATAAAGTCGGCGAGCGATGCCTTCGGCAAATCGGGCAGTGTGAAAAACAGTCAACAGACGCCGCGCTGGTTTCCCGGTGCTCTCCCACATGTTTGCTGGAAGATATCCGAATCCTGAATGCGAGCGGAAAATCCTCCACCATTTGTTCTTAGTAGCATACTACACACAAGGTTGTTCACGATGAGACACTGGACGACATTCCTAGCTGGTAAAAACGGACAACTCCATACAATTTCGCCATGTCCACAACCCGCGGCCACAGCATAGGCGTCCTTTCCCTCCTGTTCAATGCCGTTCTGCGCCGCACAAGATGGGGTAACCTTTAGACAAATATCTTCCAGCGTCACACAAACCATTTGCGCAAGAACGTGCGGTGCCTGCCCTCCCCTAACATTAATCGAAACACGCCTAGACCACATGTACGCAACGACGAACCTCTAGATCCTTGCCCAGCTCCCACTGCTCGGTCGGGAACTTGACAATCTCCAGCTTTGTGTCCCTCTGCTCCCTCGATGAGTCGCCGACATTGTCGATGCAGAAAACGTCGCTGTCGTCTCTAACCGCCGCGTCGCGCGCGTCCGAAACCGAAAGTGTGAAGCAGCAGCTGTTGTTGTCGTCGTCGTCGTCGTCGTCGTCCTCGTCGTCGTCGTCGTCGCTCGAAGAGTTGGTATCGGCGGTGACGCTAATGCCACTTTTGCTGCTGTTGCCGTTCCCGTTTCCTCCCTTTAGCCGCCGGCCGGGGCACCAATCAATCCCCTGTTTACGGGACCAAAAGATAAGAAACGGCATGCAACAAAGATGTTTAAACCCAGAAAGTCCCTCGCTTTGGGGAAGGTTACCAAGGGACCCGAGTAGATCCTTATGCATGTGTGTTGCGACCAGCAACTTCACGAATGTCGCACATAATAAACCTTTGGGGGATGATAGGTGAGTTATTTGTGCGGAAGCGAGTCCTTCGCGAATCGCTGTTTGAATGCTGCATTCATTGAACAGAAGCAGAGGTCGCTGGCATAACCTAGGAGAGGAGAGCACGCCGAAGAGCCCAGCGGCCAACGAAACTGCAAGTGTAGGTGGGAGTTTGCTGGAGATTTACCGTGGGTTCTAGAAACAGATCAATCCGGACATGATGGCACTGCAGCCTCCATTGATCGACTGTCGACAAGTCGAGCAAAAAACATTCATGGCGTTCGTTCGTGTTCCGGCCATCTCGAATAACGAGGAAGGAGCTACTCTTAAATCGAACAACTGTTGTACTTATGGACGCAGTGCGACCTTGTCGGGATTGGAGAAAGTCGATGGAGCGATGTATCCCAAAAGGGTTCCATCCTGTGTTGTCGCGAGAACGACAAGGTTTGTCGGGGTAAAAGTGAAACAGAGATACCCCTCCCTCACAGCGCCTGTATCATGGCCATTCCTAGTTCGGCCTATCGGTGTTCTCGACCTGCCACGCATTGACCAACGATAGCATGGATGACCCCAGCAGCCGACCGTAACAGCCCTCATTCCTCACTCAAGACCTTCATGGACGCACCAACTCCGAACGAAAGGGAATGGTGAACCAGAACCCTCCGGTGTTCGGGATCGTTTCCCCGCGTGCGAAGAGCGTGGGGCGTCCACCCTCCTCCCCTTCCTGGTAGCTGTTTGCTCTCTTTAACTGAACCTGTTGCAATCGGGCCAGCCGAAACCGACGCCGAGTTGGCGACACACACACATGGTCAACACGTCCCAAAGAGAAGTATTTGGTATTTACGCACAGATCTTCCCCATTGTGAATGACTTGTGGTGTATTTTATTTCCTGGCTGGGATAGACAAACACACAAGCAGAATCAAACGTGGCACCGACGGCTCCGTGACTGATTTCCGTCGAAACGGGATCAAGGTAGATCGACCCTCTTGAAGACGATGGATACCACACCCTGCTTTGGAATGGGTGCTTCACGCCCCCCCCCAAGAACCAAACTCACCGTCACTCTTCCGACAAAGGTGGTAGACCAGGAAATGTAGTATGATTGCCCCGGTTGAAAGACATCTGCATGCAACCGGTTGTCGAGCTTGAGAGTGGACGAAGAACCGCCCCATTCCTTCGGCAGGTAGCTAATCACCTGAAAACGGCAAGGGGACACGAAATCCATCAGATGGCGTTATCGGCTCTCTGCTGCCAGATGTGTCTACCGGTTGAGAGAAACAGAGA
Source organism: Ectocarpus sp. CCAP 1310/34 (assembly GCA_902602495.3). Taxonomy (NCBI): domain Eukaryota; class Phaeophyceae; order Ectocarpales; family Ectocarpaceae; genus Ectocarpus; species Ectocarpus sp. CCAP 1310/34. The sequence continues at coordinate 45,024 of CACKRE030005128.1, forward strand.
GAGGGGGAGAGAGAGAGAGAGAGAGAGAGAGAGAGAGAGAGAGA
>CACKRE030005128.1:45075-82251 GCA_902602495.3 Ectocarpus sp. CCAP 1310/34
GAGAGAGAGAGAGAGAGAGAGAGAGAGAGAGGGAAACTACCGAGAGAACAACGAGTTGGTTTTCCATGATATATTGTTGATTCCGGGAGCACACGCAGCAGCGGAGACGCGCCATATAGCCGCCTTTTTGTTTGCCCCGTGACGGTCGAGAGAATCACGTCGATATCGTACCGTCCACTTTTCGTAGCTTTTGCTCTTTCGTGAAATCTTCCCAAAGAAAAGGAGTATTGTGAGGGGCCCTGGGAGATGTCGGTGGTGCCCAGGAACGATGGCTTCAACCAAACCTAAATACTCACCCCGAACTCGGGAGACACGTCGGCCGCCTGATGATGCAGCATTGACGTTGCTCTGAGGTAGTACAGCCCGTCTTCAGGCTCGAAACGAGGTATCGTCGTCGTGACTTCTACAGAAGAACTTGAAACCGGGGTTGAAGATCCAGGGACCGTCCAAACAGGCCTACCTCCTTGCATGAGCTCCAACTGCGTACAAGGCAGACGACGAAGACGACGTTACATGTAACGGTGTGGTAGGTCGATGTTTCACGACATCGGTTCCGTAGAAAAGCGGTCTCACGAAATGCAAGTCCTTCTGTTGCCTGTATGCCACCTTCAGGTAGTACCAAGGCCATTTGTTCCCTTCGAACAATGGCCGGGCTCTTTCAGCATGAGGCCCGAACCACTAAAATACGCAGAACCTGCTCTCTGGTGAGATTGGGTTGCTTGAAATCGTATGGGGGCGGATTTATTGCCAAACTACCATCCACCACGACGGCCGACCGGGGGTATCGGACACACCTTCTAAAGATCGGTTTAGAACTGCTTAGAGATAGACAACCTACCACACTCACCAAGACTGGAAGAGGGCCGGACTCATCCTGGCCAGCGTTGCTGACCTCTATCCTAAGAGCAACATCCTTCGTCCACACGTGCCCGGTCTGTCCTCGGAAGATGTTCCCAAGAGAAACCTTCGGAATGTCAAGAGATACGGAAAGGGAAGACTCAAAAAATAACTCGTGGGGGTCCCTGATCGCGAATGTTGCCGTGAAAGGTTTTTGTTTTGTAAAAGTGTACCGGTGCTTTCGTGGTTGGTGGCCAGCATCCCAGCATGTTCCCGCAACAAAACGGCTGTGAAACCCATATTTCTGGGAAATGCCCCATTCCGATGCATTTGGTGGAACACGGCTGAAGGCTGCCTCAAGTTACCTAGTGGGGTGGCTTGCACGGGACCAGCTTGTGTGTTGGAATCGACTGTGTGAAGCACGCTAATACGCGGGCGCTGTGGTGCATTGGTCCCTGGCTTGAGCTATGCATTTTCATTTTCACCATTGGCTATGCAATTGTTTGCATAACTGGTGACCTCCATTGTGCGGGAACTCATGTTATCAGGTGTCTGCAGTGTTTGGTGATCACAGCTACTGAGTCGCACCTCCGGCTGAGCGTGGCCGATGGTGAAAGCACGAGTGCGAACGCCTCTTCCGATTAGGCCGAATTCTGTCTCCCCTACGCCGCCAATGATACGGTGGCCCTGCCAGCCGTCATGGTGCTCGTCAGCATCCTCCAGTTGTAGGTAGTAGCCGGCGCCTGTAGATATCTCAGGAACCTGAGCAGGAAAGGGGGCGGTCACGACGTTGAACATGATCCACAGTCAAGCCAGCGGCAATGGAGGCGGACAAAGCTCTGCATCAACAGTTGACGGTAAGATCGTGTTACGGCTCCGGCGGTTGACGATTGCCGGGGGATACTGTGTCCTCTTTTTGACCGGAGGGACAAAAACGGGTCAATTTGTTGGCACAAACATTCTCAAAATGGATCCAAAGGCCTGGTTGATGTTTCGTAACAGATTCCCTGTTCCCGAACAAGCAACGGATTTCTGATGGGGCTCGTCCTCCATACACACCGATAAATGAGGCGTGGTTCCTACCGTCGGCATGGTCAAGTATGCAGTCAGGGGGGTCCGACATGAAAAGCGATGGTGACTGTGAAGAACTGGTCGTGAGACAACACTGCATCAACAACGCCCGCATGATTTCACCGTTGTACTGCTGCAGTACTGTAGCAGTGTCGCACCTGCCAATAAAACTCGTTTCCGTTGGCCCCCTCGAACAGCAGAGTCTCGGCTTCCCACTCCCACTCGTTTTGAAGAGTAATCCTAACTCTATGATCCCACGTTGGCACATTCATTCCCCCCGCAACGTCACGCATTGGTTTGACGGGGGGCGTCAGCAATCGCAATTACGAAGTGTCTAGGAGATGTGGATCGCCTACTTCGATAGGACCGCAGAGTTCGTTCCCGTCAAGAGTACAGCACGTTGGCTGCCACGCCAGATGGGTTCATAGAGAGTTGCCAGTCGCGCCGATCGATTCGATGCTCAGCTTAGAAACTCAAGATTGACCCCCATGATAACCGTTTAGTGCCCAGGACCAACCTGCTGAGGGCGGGAAGCGCCACATTTCCACAGGCTTGTTTACATTTCACGACGTGGGCGCTTTTCGAGGCGAAGTCAGCCGGTACAACATATGTTTTAAGACCTTGGATCCCCCCTTGAATGTTAGACAACGGCTAATCCATTAGACTGCTCAGTCACCGATGACGAAGCAGTGAAATGGACTGGCCTTTACCAAGTTTTCTACATAGGGTTGAACCCCACGCCTTTCCTCACCTTGCGATGTCGGGGCTAGTCCATGTAACAAGAAACCTCGCACCAATGGGAGCGTATTCGCCAAGAACGGGAGATATCAGAGCCAGGGGTGGCGTTGTCGCAGGCGTTGGGTCGGCTATCAGGAACAGCTCCGACGCCTCCGCGCTCTGAATATATTTGTAGCCACCAACAGGGTGCCCCGCGAGAAACAAGTCGAGGATACACGGGGACCCGAGTTTCTAATGGAGCGACGGAAATACTTTTTCATTACGCGGCATAGATCTCAAGCAGGATGCACCCTTTCTCGAAGGAAACAAGCCACCCGATGGATGGTTCTTCCCGAATGCTCATTCTTCGCGAGCGAAACAGTAATGCGGATTGAAATTCTTGTCTGGATCAAACTACGACGTTCAGCAGACAAGGAAATGCCGCGATGTCGGATATGTGGACAACCTCGGCTAGTGGAATAACGCCAGAACCTATAAATAGGCGAAGGGTAAGTAGGATAATGAGTTACCACTATAGAACTTGGGAGGACAGAACCTCAGGCTCACAAAAATCGAACCTCATGAACGCAAACGACCTCCCCCAAAACACAGGTATTTGGGTTGCGCCTTCTATGTATACTCAAACCTTTTGGCACAGTTTGGGTTACCCCTTAGAGGAAATACATATACGAGACTAAGACGAAACACAAGGTTCTTGTATGGTGGCGATTTCTATAGCTGATCGCATTGCGGCCCCGAAGTTCCCCTTCTCGATGTGTTGTCTGTCGACCATGTTGTCCGGAAAAACGACATTGTCTATAACCTGGACCAGTAAGTACTTGCAATCTTCAGCACCCCCGCTAAGATATCGAGATCGCCTCTGTGTTCCTGAGGGGACGAATGGTTAAGGGCATGCGAAGCTACCTCTCACGCCCGCGTCAAACCTCAACTGACGCGAGCCGGCGCTCTTGACTGATTACTTGAACAGCACGCAAACGTGCGCGACAACTCGAAACAACTGCCTCACCTCCGTTAAGCGCTGACCATGGAGGGGGCGAATGACGAAGAAGTAGACCCCCTCCTGCACGTATCGGGGCACCACCCACTGCACCGACCCCGTGTTGGTCATCGCGCCAACGACAGCAGCTACGCGTCCCTGTGATCCGAGCGTTGTTGAAGACACGGTAAAGCACAAGATGGAGAGTACGCTACGTACGGCGGGGCGGATACCAGCAATGCACAATGTCGACAATTGTTCCTGGCGGCCAGAACCACAGTTTCTAGTCCTGGGGAAGTAATATTCTGATATTCTCCTTCAACGTCGTAAATCGGTTTCTGAGAAACAAGTCGTCTTCCCGTCCGTGACAAGAACATGACTCCCAGCTCCGTACAGGATTCAACAACGTCATCCAGGAGGCCACCAGTACAGTAACAGCTGCCGGTGGTATAAATCGTCACAGCAAAATGTGATACTCCGAATACTTTCAAGGTGTCGTTGGTAGTGAGTGGGCACTGTCGTTTCGGGAACCGAAAAAGCATACCTGCGTTAGAGAGTCTGGATCTCTATCTCGCTCTACTCTCTCTCGTATGTTCTCTCTCCTCCTTCGTCGCCCCCGCTCTTCCTACCCCTCTTGTGTCTGACCCTGTGGTTCTACACTAAAGAACGTCGAACGCGTACCCCCAATATTCACTCTCTCTACACCGCTCACTTTTGTCCTCCTATCTAAAACTCTATACCCCCTTCTTTTGCTACTCTCACCGTGTCTGCATCACAGAGCTCGATCCAGACGTCTTTCGTACCGCCTGCCGACTCCCACAACACTTCGGTTACACTTCCTCGCACAGGACCAGTTCCACCTCTAGGCGCCAAGAACGTAAACGCCGTCTTCTCCTGTAGTGGCCGGAACGCGGGGAGAGATTTGTCCGACGACACGTCGATGTACGAGTGGTGGTTTAACGGAATTACCATTCTACGAAAGGGCTGTAGTATCGGGTCCAGGAAGGCTGTGAAGGGGATAGACCGCTATCCAGGTAGCGGGGGAAGAATCGATGCATATGGAGAAGTATTTCCACGGAGTACCGTCTTCCAAACGCACCAACGAGGTTTACCAGATCTATGGTATCAGACCGAGCGACTTCAACATTCAGCAAACTGTGAGCCATTTTTATTGTTCTGAAGGGGTCAAAACTCCCCCCGGCCTCCTCACAGAACGTATGCTTTAGATGGCAAGGTGCCACGTCTTGGGTACCTTTGTCTGGTCAAAGTGGTTCACTTCGCAGCAAGGGTATGTGCTTCACGGGTATGCCATATTTGTTGATACCCGAAGGCAGGTGAGGCACGATGCGTTTTTTTCTATGCAAGACGTTTCACGGTTTGATATGTTAGCCGTTTCGATATCTGGTTCCACTCACATGATTGAAAGGTCTGATTCTACGCGACACATGTTCGGGCGGTTAGCGCAGGGAGGAGATCCCCCTTTCCAAAACAATTTCAACATTTTTTCATGTGGACATGCTCATGATCTGTGGCGGTATCGCCCCCCTAACGGCACTGACCACGATGAAGAAGACTTGGCTGCGTCCGAGGATGTGCGACTCGTCCAAACCACGAAGCTCTAGCGTAAACGCCTTCTCCGCGGTCGCCTCCATAGCTCCTCCTTCGGGTGTTAGGAAACGGGGTACCGCGAAGGTGTACCGGCAAGTTTCGCCTTGCGTAACCTTCGCAACGGCCGCAAAGATTGGAGGGAAACGGCGAGAGACTAAAGGGGTTGATGATCGCAGGATTTGGGCAGGGTGACACGAGGTTGTCTAGTGCGGCGTTGTTGCTGGTCTATCCACCCGGGGCTGGTTACGACTTGTTGACCTGGCCATACTCAGCATACCCATATCATGCGCCTGACTTACCATGCAGTCGGCGTCGACCCCCTCGGCAATGAGCGCTTCAGCTCCGGTTTCCCCTGTAGCGATCAGCCATAACTCTACGCCCTGCGCCCTGTCCCCGCCCCCTTCATCCAACCCCTCCGTCGCAGCCCAGGTCACGGAGGCTTTGGCACCAGTGGTGAGAAACTCTCCCATAAGAGGATGGATAACCTAAAAATGGGGAATCGAGGAAAATTTTCGCGTGTTGGTTGTCCATCTAGTATTTGTGTGACATTTGTGGAAATTAGGGCGCGATCGGAAGCGAGGGAGGCAACGTAACGCCCTGTCCGTATGCCAGCATGGTGCGGTAACGGTTCGTTGTTTGGTTCGTTGTTTAACATCAACACGGGTGCTTCGTTTTCCTCTCCCGTCGAACCACAAATCATTGCCCCCCGGTTGTTCGGGATTCTCGAGACAGCCGCACAAAGTAGGCTAGAATCGAAGTAGTCTGTCCGACAGCAACCGATAACTTACGAATATATCGTCGCTCGTGGAGTCTGCAACCCATTGACGTTACGTACCTGTGCTCATAGCATCCCGACCCTCCAACCCGGTCGCACCAAAGTAATATTTTCTCCGCGTCTCCCCTACTCCTTGTTCCGCGGTGCTCTTAACGTTCTGGCTCACCTTGTATGGCAGCAACGTTGGAATGTCATCCGCAACATCGATTGCTTTGTTGTCCTCGTCGTCTTGGTCTCGATCTTCCTCCTCCGCGCCATCATCGCCCTCGTTGTCATTTCTACTGTCGTCATCGTACGCAGCATCGTCGTTCGAGTGCGCACTCCTCTGCTCGCCCGTGCCATGGGAAAGCCACCTCCTTTTCCTTGTGTTATGGTTTTCTCGCTCCCCGTCTTCAGGATAAGTATCTTCGGGTACTAATGCATTCTCGGCGTGTTCTTCTCCCAGTAGCTCGGCGCATCGAGTTGGGGTGGGCGAATTTGTTGAAGATTTGCTTCGCCCTTGCTGCCGGCATTCCGCAGGTAGATGCGTAGGGGTGCTTCGCGAGGTAGAATCCCTGTGCGCCGGCACCGGCGCCGGTGCTAGTGTCGCCGTGGTTGTGAAAGTCTCCAGTGGGGTGTACGACGTGTCACCAGAACTTATTCCTCGAATGCGGTAAACGGTATTAGCCCAGGCGCCGCCGCACACTCGCGAACTGTTGTTTCGTCAATTCCAAATTGTGGTGGGGCATGCGACCAAAAATAGGTGATTGCGGCTGAACTATTTTATACGTGGTGAGCATCAAGTGTAGGAAGACCAGACGTTTGACATCGGCGATCTGGAGTTTTTCGCCACCGAGTGGGGGCACACCGTTCCTGTCCGAATGGAAAACAACGCAAGAAATCAACAGTTCAGCAGCACTATCACCAGACCGAACAACCTAACATTTCTACTACCAATAACCAAATAAACCCACCGATCGCCAGTGCAAGGTGAGACGCAGTTTCCGGCGGGATCGTTGTAGGGCGGGTTATCCCCGCAGTGACACTCTCTGCCGAACTGCAACCCGAAAAAGGGCTTTCCTATCGCCATACACTGCACTTTGCACACCTGGAGTGGGTCGAATGAGCACAATTAACGCGGGTTGAATCGAATGTGCATATCAACTTGACTCGAACACAATCGGCCATCGTGTTACTTGCTTTACACCTGGGGTCGCAAAATGGGCCTTGTCTAGGTCGCTTGCGTACATTTGGGGTCAAACTGGAACGGAAAACGTGAACCCCATCTTCGTCGTGGTGTCCTCGTTGCCGCCGCGGCTGCTGACTCTCGATCAGGCTGTCTTCCTCTTGTTCTTCCTCGGCTTCGGTGTCGACTGTGTCATGGGGACGACCGGCTCGATCGAATTCTCGGAGCGGACCGGGGTGGTCTCGGAAACAACCCAGGTACTCCAGTTCATCCCCTTGCCCGTGCTGTTTCCGCTCAAGTTCATGCTTCGCCTCTGCAATGCTGTCACTTTCTCCTCTCTCTTCCCATCCCTTCTTCCACTCAGCAGTTTCGTCGTTGTAGTACACGAGAACGCTTCGCCTGCTTTTCCCGTCCCAGGTCCGCTTGATCCGATTGCCTGCATTGATACCGAGCCCTTGACGGCCTACACCGCCGTTGCCGTGGCCAAGTTCATACCACGCTGGGCGGGCGCTTTTAGCGGGGAGGATTCCAGTACCGCTTGCGCCGTTCTCTAGCTCCCAATCATGGCCTCCTCTGATGTCGTTGTATAAGATGCTGGGTTGGGGGCAAGGCGACGAAGGGGGGCGGGGGGATCATGCCGGTCATGCCGAGGGCAACGGTGTGGACGAAACCTCGCAACATTATACGAAGCAACCCCCCGGCGGGTGGTTTCCTTCCTAGATAAATAATTGTTCCGCCTGCTGGTTCAGACCAGATGTTATCGCCGAGATGCTTTAATAGTCAGCCATCGCCGGTACCTGTAGATGCTGTTTGTCCCAAATGATCCGCATCGCTGGGTCCTGTCCCCGCTGCAGGCAATGTCACACTGGTCCTCCGATAGGCGGCGATAGCCCGAGCCGCCGAAATCATCTCCGCAAGAGCAGCGTCTGGGCGAGGAGAAACGCGAAGTGACAAGATGAACAAGGGGACTGTAGTATGCACGTGGAAAACCACTTTGCTAGATATCAGCACCCGAATTTCGACAGGTTGGGCACGAGGAATTGTATTATTGTCGAAGTTACCGTTGTTATGGGATGTTTTGGATGAGTTGGTTTTCCCTTGGTTTCACAAGAACACACTAGCACACGGGCAACAAGGTGCACAAGAGTGACAGGCGGCATGGCCAATCCGTCAGGAGCGCATTTAGACTTCTCTGAATCCGTAGAGAGGAGCGCAGCACCAGATCATTCAGCACACGAAGACACCGCTCCTGACGTCGTAGTTTCTCTCCAGCTAGGCAGATATGTGAGGTGGGGTTAATATCGGTCATTCAAACTATTTGCGTGATGCGTATCGAGAGCTCGGTTTCGTCTGATGATAAGCGCAAAACAATCCCACGGCAGCACACGCGACCAAGCCGTACGGCTGTGATCTGCATGTGGATACTCTGTCGCTGCCCCCAACCTTGAGTACAACCTACGCTGTACAGGGAACATGTACTTTCCCGATGTACCGGGCTACAAGCCTACATTTAACGTTACAGGAATGAGCCTACCTTCCATTCTGGAGCCCCATGACCAGGCTACCGCGGGCAGCGCACCATTCCCCGCATTTATGTGCTGACAGCTCCTGCAGAAGCAGTAGTCGGTAACCAATCGCGAGTCAGGCTCAGCCCGAGCGTGGCAATGCTTCGCGGTAGGGCAGCCACGCTCAGCTCCTTACCCACAATGCTTCAGTAGTTACTTCGGATGTGGTGGGCTGGACTGTCACAACCAGCAGACTTCTATAGACTGTCTCCACGTTGGACAACAGAAATGCCGCGAGTGACGAGATCCTCTCTGCCTCAGAATCGATATTGGACGATGGTTCAGCTTCAGGTACACATGCCAACGCAGCTCAACTTCGATTTCTTTTTGTACCTTGAAACACCACGGTAGTCAGCAACAGGCCACAACCGGTGGAACATCGATGCATAGATCAGACTTTTAAATGGGCCAAGATGTTTGGATGGGCTGGCGCTCAAGATCTTTCGTCCACGTCATGCCCCTTACGCTACCTCGTGGAAGAGACGTGTGCCCCCGCGCAGATCTTTGGAGATAAACCCATCTTGGAAGCACCCTCGGTACACGAGCGAAAACACGCGGTCGTCAACGTCTTCAGCGCTGTCTCCACCGACACCTTCTTGGTCATCCGAGTCGGAGTCCTCTGATGAATCTTGATTCTCGTCACTTTCGTCCCCGCCCTCCTCGTCGATGCTGTCCCAAGAGTATCCGACATCCTTGCCATCAGCATCTCTGGCTCCGTTGGTGTACCCGTTGTTGAGGCCGCGCTCCGAATATCCTTCTTTGCCTTCGTTGTTGTTGGCTGTGCGCATGGCAGCCCTTGGCAGGGGCGTGACCGCGACGCATTTCGAGTCGGCGTTGCACTCCCTGTTCGAGGGGAGAAGTGAAACATCGGATGGATAAAACCTGTGCTCAACCTAGGATTCCCGCCAGGGGCGGAAAGCAAGGGTGGTTTGTGGAGGGATCTCGACCCTCAATAGCGAGTATCGCGTCGTCAGCCTAAGCAATAGCAATAGGGATTGATTCAACAGACAGACCCTAACCTTCTCGGAAACAGCTCTGCTGCGCTACCTGCAACGAAAGGGAGCAATGCCGCCACGACAAGAGCCCCAATGGTCGACGATGTCTTAATTGATGCTTTTATGTTCGGGGGTGACTGATGCATGTAGGCGCAATTTTTCAGCCAGCGAGGTTATCAGCCCATCGGTGAAAGAAAGGTTGGGCAACGTTCCCACAGAATACCGTCGTGGATTTTGCGGCGGTCGAGAACGTTTCGAGTCTCACTTGTAGCTCTCGTGGTCGCAGACGGTTCCCTCCGGCAACCGATGCGCGCTCTTCTCTATACACTCCTGAGCATCATTCGAGTCGTCGCTAGTTTGCCCCTCTGGAGAGTTCGGAAGACCTCCCGCTGGGCTGGTCTCGTTGCCCAATGAGTGGGAGGCATTCCTTTCAGGGGAAGCAGTCGAGGGAAGTTGCCGTTCGCCGACCGGGCGATAGTGCTCCACACAGGCGTTGAACTCGAATGAGTCAGGGCTAACGCAGGTCTCATAGCTGGTGAGTGTGGGCGAAGGGACGCAGGTCAAGGGAAGGCAGCACCAGGATTATCTATCATAATGTTGTGATTATTCCTGCATCGAATTCGAAGGCACCTCGGCATGCGTCCAAAGTGTCCAGTGTCGCATCCGTCGCCTACAACAGGTGAAGCGCATTTCAGTTGCGTTCTGTAGGACTACACACAATGTGCAAGGGTGACTAGAGTATTGTCCGGCGACGAGAATGAACAGATCTCGAATGCTTTGGCCATCTTAAGAAACACAAGTGAAAACAACCCATACCTCCCGTAGGGCTCTATCGGTACGTGGGCTCGCCGGCAGTCACCATTGACGCACATCCCTTTCGACCCGCCGGGTACCTATGGCGACGGACGGCAGAGAGTGAATGGCGGTTTCATACACGGCCAGTCCTTCGCCCCGCAAGTGCGAAGATCACCAGCGCGGTAGGGCCGGCCTATCGACCTGGTTTCCTCAACAAACGTTTTGATACTGCCCCACGGAATAAAGACAGCTAGAGTCAACATTTCTTCCATGCCCGGTGTAACTGGCAGGAGGAAGTAAGCACAGAGAAACCCTGGCTGTGAACTGGGAGGAAAGATTAAGAGAGGTGCATACCGTAGGTGACACGAGATATCACACCCCCTGGAGCGATTTTCGAAGCTCGATTTATCTACGGCAGAAAGAGGAGCGGCGGCGAAAATGGCGGCGCTGGAACCGTCTTGTCGACACCTTTCCAAGAATATATCGTTTGATTTATGCAGTATCTTCGTCGTAGAATAGGCGAGCCTTGGAGATCAGTCCACGTGGTGTGATATCTGATGCAACCTACGTTATTGCCCTCGGGTTCCTTCGCTTGTGACCTACCCTGCACAGTGTAGCGGACGACAGAAACTGGCAGTCGACCGTGCAACACTGTCCCGTCCAGTCTCCGTGTGCGACGACGGCGGGGTTGGCGCTGCTGTTGTTAGTGGGCCGGGATTTCCACCACGAGGACCCCGGCGAACACCTGGCATTGGGCACCAGCTTGCACTGGTTGGGGCGGCAGCAAGGGCTATCGTCGTCGCAGTCCTCCCCGGGCTCCAAAATCCCGTTGCCACAGGTCGGCTCGTAGGGCTGGAAGAACATACAACGAAATGTGTCGCAGAAAGGCATACCGAAAAACGACGAATCGTTGCATGAGCGGAGGGAGGTTTCGTAGTTTCGAATCGGGGGTGGAACCGAGGCAGAGAAGTAACAAATGTGTCTGTCTTTACTTCTGGTTGATGCCGGCACCTTGCAAGAGCCTGGACGCACACCGGGGTTGTCAAAAAAGTGTCTACAAAGTTCTATTGTTGTTTCGGATTAATGAGGCCTTAAGCTGGGACTAGCGAGAGGCACTAGAACTTACAGTAACATCACCTATGCGACGACTATCCCTGTTGCTCGCCAAAATGGGTGGCTTCATCTCATTCGAAGGAACGCCGTTGGTGGAGTTTAGAGTAAATGCGTTAGCTGAAACAACCCATGATGGAGTCGACAGAAGTCGGTACGCGTCCACAACGGAGAAACCTAAAGCACCTGGAAGCATTCCTGTTGGGAAATAATGTGTCGGCAAACTTCTTTTCTAGACTCGCTCCTGCCCATCTCAGAACTGCTTTCCCGACCCGCCGTCGGCCACGGGGAGTTTCTGCCAGGATGGGAGCCGATACGACGTACAACACATAGCACAGCGTAGGTCGGATGCCAATGTCAGCTACAAACCGGTTACCAAAATATGTCGGATTGCCAGCCCTGCTGATAACCCAAACGTTCTCCGAAAGTTGTGTCGGTGGCATCCTTGACAGTATGAAAAATAGAGCAGCATGTCGCCCCCGCTAATTACTAGTTGCACGCTTACGGGGCACCAAACGTCCTGGGTTCTTGAAGTGGTCAAATTGGAAGGTAGGTTCCCCCCAACGTTCGAAATTCCGGTCAAGGCGGATAAACTAGTGCGAAGGATGGTCATGGTGGGTGAATCTACACTCACTTGGCTATGTCCAGGAAGCCACTACTTCCAAGGGAGTGCCCGAGCTCTTGCGCGAGAACCTCCCACGTTCCCAACGTCCGTCGAGACACCCAGCCGACCCCCATGCTATCAGAACAGGCTGCCTGCAACGCGCGAATAAGAGCAGAACACGAATATATTTTTGTTCTAGATAAACGAAAAGCGCGTGCTTGTGCTTGTGCTCTTCTAAGAGGGTAGCGATGTTTGTGAGTAGTGAGTGCCGTTGTTGTTGTGCGGGGTGTATAGTGGGTCGTTTCGTTAACGGATCTGGGCCGGACATATCTTGCGCGAAGTAGGCACTGTCTATAGGCCGTTACAATACCACGCCGGCAATGGGAGGTCATGACTTGCATGTAGTGCACACCCCAGCCTTCGCTCTGGACACAACCAGTATGCGACGCAAACTCAAGGCATTTTTTCCCTGCTTTTACATGGCCAATCTGCAGCCCGAGTTCGCGTCTGCCTGAAACTTTGCTATCCAGAAATGCTCCTGATATTCCGTGTTGTTTCCAACTTGTACGAAGCATAAATCCTTACCGCTGTGTAGCTCAAACCCTCAACCCCCTCGTCGTAACACGCCGTCAGCAGCTGCCAAACGCCCAGGCGGTCCTCGGGTGGCAGCGACTCTCTCCAGGCTGCGAAACCCTTGAGTGTGGAAAAGTGATCACTCGACGGTTCGTTTGGCGACGTTTCCTGATAGCAACGGACCGCCGGTACAACAAGCAGTGGAAACCCACCGGATGCGGTAGCGGCACAACGGCGGTGGCATTGGCAACGGCGGTCAGAGAATGTTGATTGCTATGGGATGCTGGCGAACGGTGGGATACGTCCATCCTGCGCTAGGGTGGAGTCGTAGTCAAGACCATGAAATGTTTGAATAGCAGAGACGGGGAATTGGCAGTGGCGACACCTGTGAACAGTGGATTGGTGGTGCCGAGAAAGAGCGAGAACTCACGTATCGCGCAGAGACGGCCTAACCAACGACTGTCACACGATGTGTTTCTACACAAAACTCATTAACCCAACGTTGTCCCATCTTCGTTGCTGTTTCCCACTCAAACTTGCATTCATGGTCTCCCAATTCATGTACTGCCTACAAGGCACGACAACAATAAACAGAAACATATCCAACCAGGCTGCTGCGACTGCTTAGCCATTCATGTTCTCACACTGACCTCCGTGACGTCCAAACGTGAGTAGGGGCAGCCGTACTCTAGGCGACCCTGTCCATGACTCTTTGTGTGGTCCAGGGGCTCATGGTTCCACTTTGCTTCAAGTGGATCCCATTGCTCTTGTTCTTGCTCTTGATCCTCGGTTGTTTCCGCTGTTTGCACTCTTATCTCGATGTTTTTCACCTCGATGTAGACGCCAAACTGTGTAGCAGGTGATGGTTCCGTGAAAAAGTAGCTTAGGTTATTTAGGGTAGTTCAATTCTCGTGTGTTGATGAAGCGTAGGTCTACGTCGAATTAACGAAGCAGGGTATGAAGCGGGAAGACGCGCTCACCATCTGAGATTTTGATTGGGCAGGATAACCGATGACCTCTCAGGACGCCTCATGCTCGCAAGATGCATCGTCTTCTATTTTTTCGGTGCGATTGCCGCACGAAGTTTAGTCATGAGCGATGAATCGGTACGTTCTCACCTGGTCCGTGAAGAGAACGTTAACGAGGCTGACGATGCCCTGCACCTCGCTTTCGGCAAGGTCGATTGCTTCCTCGAGGGTTAGCTCGGGGTCTCCCCCGTAGCTGTTTCCCGATTGATCGACGCCGAATCCGGTAGAGGCCTTCAAGCAGAATAATCCCAACCCCCGACAGACAAGAGGGGAAGAGTGAACATGGCTGAAAGAGCTCGTGTCAATTCCTTGAGACGACCATCAGACTTTCGGCTCCGCCTTCCAGATGGATCCAATCCTAATTCTTTGAGTTTGCTATCGCCCCTGCTTTCCGAGAAAATGGGCTACGTCTCTCTCTATCTCAACGACCGGAGTCGCATCTGAACCCAGAGGAAATTCATACAGTTCTCGAAATTTGGCGCGGCTAGGCGACTTACTACAAATGTTTCCGATCAATAAACCGGCTTACTCACCTTGAAGTAGCCCGTGTCCATAGCTATTCCGACCTGAAAAACTGTAGGTGAAGACGGGCACTCCGGATATTGTCCCAACGGATCCGTGTCCCAACTCTCAGGTCCCCTCGCCCAATTCTCGACGACAAAAGGCAATCGAGATGGCTTCGGTTCCGACAAAGAACGGCGTGGATATTCGTTTTTGGCAAGGTGATGCTGTTCACGCTTGGAGTTAAGTTGTGGCTCCATTTTTTTCTTGGTCTCCCCGTCCTCCTGCTGTTCGGCTTTCTGTGACCACGACACATCGCTATCAGTGTAGCGGTTGTCACCCTCTCCGACATTCATCACTTTCGCCGTCAATGAGTCTGTCCCGCCAAATCTTCCCAATGGTGCCTGCTGTTGGCGCTGGTGCTGCTGGCGTGAGTGGACCGACTTGAGGTCAGAGTGTCGGTACGCAACGTGTACGAGGTGCTTGGTGGTAGACTCGTCGGCCTCAGCAGAGCGTTGGTGACGGTGACTGCCTCTACTATCCACGTCGGTAAATCCATGTTGCGGAGGAGAGGCCCCATCTTTGTCTGTGGATGGATCCCAAAAATCTGCTGCTGCCTCGGGCATCCCACCACTTGAACGTGTGGCGTGCAACCGTCTGAACCGTGATGGATTTCCCCGTGGGGGATCATTTTCCACCGCTGAAGTTGTAATAGCCTTACTGGCGACAGTGACGTCCGGGTCGCGGCGAAAAGCAGGTTCCAGGGAATAGATCTCGCCCTGAAGCGTTAAAGACAGGCGGCTTTAGGACTTGAACGTGATTGGACGGTGCCATGCGGCTGGTACAGTAGTGCGTGATTTTGTTTTCTGGGTGAACTACACTTGAACGACCGGGACCAAGTGAGGACTTGAGACTGCACACATGCTGCTTTGATCAATTTCTTTAGTACAGCGCTTGCAGAACAATTGATAGGCTTTCGTTTGAGTTTCAGAGAGACGGCAGTTCGTAGCACCGTGTTGCCGTACAGAATACGTTTGCCTTCTCTGGGGATTGCTCAGGCCGGTTTAGATCCGAGCCCCGGGCTACGCGTGCAACTCAACTTGTGCGTGAAATAGCTGCCTTCATTTCTAGCCCTTCACGTTTGAACTGTGCTATGATTGTACATTCGCTACCGCCCACCTGAATTTGTTCGCCAAGTAATAATTACACTACGCATGAAACATGAAATATTTACACTTCGTACTGTGCATGACTCTGGCATGCTGCTCACATTGTGAAGAAAGTGCATCGTGATGGATTTCAAGGATCGCACAACTGCCCGAATCCATCCTCCATGCGGCAGATGGCCTTCGTAGGTTGATAGCTTTGGAGAACGGTCGGCAAACACTGCACCCCCAGCACCCACTACCCGAATCCGACCGCCAGAGCTCATGGTACCAGGTAGAGGGGACAGAGAGAGGTCAAACCTCTCCCCGAACGCCGTGAAACGAACCTGCAAGAATTACAATCAAAGGACAACAACGTGTTGCAGTAGCGTCTGCCTCGGTGAAGGTACACAGTGTGCAGGCCCCTTGCGGATCGGTACAATCAGCACAGGTACTAAAGACGATAGCCCGCACAGGCGACGGTAATCGTCGCACACACACCGACGATAGCTCCGTGTCGTCATTGGATTAGACTATGGGAGTGGTCCTTCACGAAGCAACAGCAGTGTCGGCGATTCGCACACAGTCAGTAGAACGTCCTCGCTCTCTTTCTTTCAAAGGCCGAAAGTTAGAGCCACGTGCACGCATTGGCTATGACACGCCTGCTTCCTTGTCACTTACCCGTACTTCACGCCCATGTGGTAAGCCAGCATCCGTACCGGCGGCGAGCACATCATCTTGAGTGAACACCTCAAGATCCTCGACAATCTCTTCTCCAACAGCCGATTCAGCACCAGATTGGCTGGTGCAAGAAGACACGGGCAGCCCTGACACAAGAACCAACAGTAAGAGTACCAGGCTAGACAGATAGTGGCGCCGTGGGCGAGCTGCCAAGGCTAGGCGACGACGACGATGCTGCATCTCCATGGCAACCATGCAGCACCGGGGAGCAACGCCGCAAGAGCTTGTGCGCCACGGTCGCGTGTTTTGACTAATGCACGCCTGTGGGTCTGTCCTAAATTCAGCGCACTTAGACGTAATACACAAACGACCGGTAGGAGGTCTCGCACTCTCTACTGCGCACGTTGCTTGTCTTTGTCGCACAAGAGTGCACGCGAGTTTTCAGTTTCAGAGTTCCGAGTTCCGAGCAGGGTGTCTACTCGGTCGTGTGAATATGGTTCCGCCGCATTCGTGATTTCGCCGCATTTTTCGTTGAGGGAATCAGGACGATTGAACTCTCCTCTGCTCTTCCCCAGGTAGCCTAGCGTTCGTGCCCTACGGCACAGTCGAGGTTTGCGGTGGCACCATCTCATCGTCTTGCCCTCTCCGTTGCCTCCCTGCAGCGTAACAGCGGAGATTCTACGTCGGTTGGGGTGCGGCGGAATTAGGCGGAGCCCCCAGGTCAACAGGGCCACACTGTTGTCAGTATCGATCAAAGAGCACCGGGCGCGCTGACTCGGCCAGTGTTGCACCGCCCCCAAATCGCATCCATTTCTACATCTGATACGTTTAACGCGAAGTAAATACTCGCACCGCGCGGGCTTCGGAGAAGAAATGTCAAAGAAGGCAGGAAAAAAAGCGAAGGTCAAGGTGCCAGAGATCGACCCAAATTCACCAGAATGGATAGAGGAGGTTGCTCGGAAGCAAAGCGAAGCATACGACATGGTGCAGCGAGCCATGACCCGGAGCCAGGTGTACTTTTGTAGGAACCCGTTCCCCTGTTGTGTGGTAATGTTTGAGCTGTGTACGGGACCGTAGTAACCGGAAGTCTTGACCAGCTTATTCTCTCGCGTACATTCTCACATGTATGCAGAGGTCAGCATGTGCAGGGCTCTCCATGGTGGAGCGCGAACCTTACGTCTACCCAAACGTTTTCGCTTCAAGAGCATACGTACGCTTTTTGGCGAAGTAGTCGAATACCTGAGTTTGCACACACGTATAAACTTCCTCGCTATCGTGAAATGCGTGCTACCATCCGTAAGCTTGGAACCGCCCGAATGGTGAACGCACCCAATGCATGCCTCTTGAGCATGTCAGTATCATATAATCTTCGCCTGCAGTTGAAACATTTTTCGCGAAACAAGGTGCCGCATCGATGCAGGTCAGACGCAGGTCGATCTCCTTAAAACTATCGACAACAGGCTCGATCGTGCCAAGCGCACGCGACGCGTTGCACGCCAACAAAGGCGGTACAGCTGTAACCAGCACCGAGTGTGTGGCTCGATGAAAAACAGGGCGTCCTTGTAACAGATGGTCAAATGGTTTCATACCCTTTCACGTTTCTGTTGTTGCAGATCGAAGTGGTGCTAGCCACCAGAGACAACTTGGTGATCCAAAGGGCGGAACTTGAAACCAAGACCAAGCAGCAGTCGCAGGACCAGAGCGACATCTATCAATACCTTCGAAACAAACTTAAAGACAATTATGTCGCAATCGCCGAGCTCGAAACTCAGGTACGAGATGGGGGGCAACAGGTCACCGGAGCAGAAACTATCGCAAGGTCCAGCGAGGAATATCCCTACCTGCATCTGTACAAAGGGGAGTAGCGAAAGACAGCCCAACACATTGTAGCATGCTGAGTGTATCGAACCAAAGTTGCACAGCCCTGATGGAGCTTCCACCCGGGCCGAGGAAACTTGTTCTGAGCAAGAACGCAACGTATTGGCCTCCCTAGCTTTACAATCCATAGTATGCCTCTCTCTCGGCTCAAATTCCAGTGCTGTTTAATTCTCCTAGTCCACGGTGTCTAGCGTGCCTTCCCCTGTACGTGAAGTTTCGACGAATATTCCGGGACCCAAAAACTTGGGCAGCAAAAGCGCCTTTGGGGATTCGTGGGCTTTCGTATTGTAACTAACGGTTTTCACTGTTTGCGTCTGAACAAACATTCTTTCTTTATCCCCACCAGCTCGATTTGGATTTTAGTTAACCACTGTACCGCTTGGTACTGGTCGCCGTATTGCGCCGCCATTTGTTTCAGGGGGGAGCGGGGGGCAGGATGATGGAAACCCTACAGTTCCAACGCCAGAGGCACAAGATAATAGAGCTTGAGGGGGTTGTCCTCTAACTACAACTTTTCTGTTCTCGAAACATCTTTGGCCATAGACCTCCAACAGATGGTGCACAACGAACCGAATTCGGAGCTGTGCATAAAGCAAGCGGTGCGTACTGCTGTGTAGCTGGTGTCGTTTTGGGGTGGTTTGATCGTAGCCTGACGGCCCCAAACGACGGCGACTCAGACGCACCACGAAACACAGTTTCATGAATGGGGTAGCTGTTCGACCCTTGATTTAGTAGCACAAATGCTCCCAAAGACATCAGAAACGTTTCCATGCCTAACCACACACACAAATGCGTTCGATAATATATCAAAGTGAAAGCCTCGCCAACGTTCTTTGGCGGTGCTTCGTTCCGGAAAACAGAACACATCAGTGCGCATGCAGTCTCTGTGGACAGAATTCTTTCCTGGTCAATGGAACGTGTGTAGAGAAACCTAACCCGGGCGGTAAGAGGTTTACAGCGTGCATACGAGAACCACACTCGATGAAATCGTTTGACGTTCACAACTGGCACGTGGTTCGTACTTCTTCCGATGTCCTTCCAAAAACGACTCGTACAAAGGTGTCGCATGCTCACGAGGACAGGCTAGTGCGGGAAAAACAGCTTCTTTCTACGATCAAGGACCTGAACGAAGAGCGCGAGAGCGAAAAGGTGTAGTCTTCTGCTGGGTTTGGGTTTGAGTATCTTTCTGCCCCGCCAACAGACCAAAGGGAACACGTTCAGTCGCGCCGTGGGCGGAAGCGAGCGACACCAACTTGTGCGTACCCGTCAAATACGCGCGCATTTCTATGCAAATCAGCACGGTGAGGAACCTAACGATCTAAGTAGCAAGTAGGCACCTCGACTGTGTCAAGCGCTCGGTATCGAGTGGTTTTTGCACCAATCTTAGCAGGTACTGCCCGGTGCGGGCCCGCCTTTACCCGAAGCCGGCGTCCTTTGGGATTGACGCTGCTGACGCACTGGAAATAATGTTCGTATCCTGTCAAGCGCATCAGGCATGGAAGCGTTGGCCGCGGCAATGGCAACTCGAAATCCCACTTCTTCACTCCACTACCAGTGTCCGGACATTTTGTCCATGAGAGCCTCGTATTTCCACCGTTGTTCCCTTCGTCAAACTTTCCCAGCGGCTACACAACCACAGTGAACCCCCATGACCACCTCGTGCCCTATCATTCACTAATCCCTGGCAGATACGGCTGGAGGAGAAACTGGCGACCCTCGACGTCGAGCTCACGGCTATCAAAGAATATCAAGAAAACTCACAAATCTACGAGCAGACGGTACGAGGCTACCGTAAAGGCGTTGTCGCTCTGGTGGTTGTATTTTTGGATCGGTCGCGCGGCCTGCAATGTAACACCCTGTGGCTTTGGGTGGCAGCGCCTGCATGGAGGCACCGCTATCGCGGACTTTATTTGTTGAAACACCCGTAACGGGCTTTGGTTTTGGTGTAAGTTTGGCGGTACTCTATTTTTTCTGATAAGTTCCCTCCACTTGGTTCCGGACAGCGTATGTTAATCATCTCATCAACATGTGTACATGTTCGAGCTTGCAAGATGGATACTTAAAATCCTTGTCCCACGCCCAAACGTCAGCGAGCGTTTTCCTCTTCCATACTTGCTGAGAGTATGGGTTGTAACACGTCTGTCGTCTGCTGCAGGCATGCTTTTCTCACCATGCTCAGTGCGGCGAGAGGGTTCGTACCTCTAGCCATTCCTGTGGTTTCCCAGTCATAAAAGGCACCGTGATGGACTGCAACACCTCGTGTAGCGCTTATCTTAATCGTTCTGATGAGCAAAATTGGTAGCAGTAATTCCTAACTACGTTTTATGGTGTACGTCTCGCCGCGTAGTCAAGTCTGCTGCTTTTGTTTACATCGTCAATCAACGCTGTGTTCGTGCTGCGGCTTGCTAACGCAGTTGAAAGACATGGAGGCAAAAATCGCTGGCTGCAAGGACGCCTTCAATGAAGAGGTGGCCTTGCTAACCTCCCAGCTGGAGGAGGAGCGGGAAACTGGCCGCCGAGACAAAGAGGAGCGGCGGAAGATCACGAAAAAGGCGAGTGGGTTCGAGAGTCGGACCATATGTTCGTGCTAACGGTCAGGTATGCTCAAACAAACGGGTTCAGGAAGACGAATGAAGGCCACCTTTGGGTAGAAAACCAGCGGGAAGGTAACGTCCGAGTCGCTAAAACCCTTGGCCCTCCCCTCCCCCCGCCCTTTCGGTTGGGTCGTCCGAAGGCTGCGGCGAAGGCTACCCAAGAGCAGCTGAGCCCCCGGACAAAACACAGAATCGCCCAGAACAAGCAGGTAAGGCGTATGAGCGTTGGTGGTCACGGTGATGTTATTGCATACCCTTCGCCCTAGAGAATGTCCCGCGTCGTAACGACTGGTCCAGCGCAACGAGTTATGCGTGATGCCCGTAAAGCCGTGTTCGTTTGGTTTTCAAGCGCGTGCGGTGTGAGCACAGTCTTCAGCCATGGCTTGCGAGCCTCACCGTACCCTACGTAGAATATGTTGACTTCATTCTCGAACGCAGACTCTCACGCACAGCACATATGCTCCAACCTCTCCGGTTCTGCGTTTTGTCCTTGAACCTTGCTTTCCAAAAGATGATGTCGGAGCTCCGTTTCCAGTGCTTTGAGGTGGAGAAAATGTACCGCGCTCGGCAAGGCCTGATGGAGTCGAACACTCTTCTACTGGCGAAATCGGCGTCAGCGCGGCACCGCGTGGAGGAATTGGCCCGCCGCAGCCACTTGTTGCAAAGGATTATTCGCTATATGCACCAGAAGGTACCTTCGCCTCGCTCATTGAATGTCTGCCATGGGCTCTGGAAGCATGACCCCATATCGGCCAGAAATAGAAGCTAGGAAGTAAGAGGGCCAACCAAGGCACGGTAGCTTGCAGGGACGTGCTAAACACTAATAAAGAGCTGTTCGTGTATCAGGGAAACAGGGAGACACGAACATTGCTCAGGCATCGAGTATCGGTGGCCACTATTGCGGCAACTTGAACGCCAAGAATTTCACATTTCAAGGCCCCTCGTCATTCCACTGAACGCGTAATCCCATACGCCGGGCACTAGATCGTCGTTCGCCCTCGC
Organism: Ectocarpus sp. CCAP 1310/34; assembly: GCA_902602495.3. Lineage (NCBI taxonomy): Eukaryota > Phaeophyceae > Ectocarpales > Ectocarpaceae > Ectocarpus > Ectocarpus sp. CCAP 1310/34. The sequence continues at coordinate 66,717 of CACKRE030005128.1, forward strand.
TTCCCTCCGCGCTGTCATCCTTTCAGCTCCAAAAGCGAGGCGCATGCCTGGATGACGGAAGTATCGGACGTAACAGTGAACATAAAGACGTTGATGGCTGCGAGCGGCCAGGGGCATCGCCTGAGACAGGTGTGCATGCAGCCGGCGGTGGAAGAAGAGGTGGGAGTCGAGGTCGGCACCGTGGAACCGTGTACAGGCTGGCGGGCATGTCTGAGGAGGAACGGCAACAGATGTTGGACCTTCGCGAAGAGGTGTGTGTACGTTCATGGTGTTGAAAAGAGGTTTACATGAACTCACGCAATTGTCACCACGCTCGAATAGCCGAGAGGATATCGACACGCATGGAATCTCACCGTGTCCGTCCTATTCCATGCTGACCCTCACTTGCAGTGGTCAATGCAGCATGGCGCAGTATCACCACTTGAACATTCCAGGAACAACGGGTAGGCACATCAATTGATTCAGATGTATATTCCTGACGATCCGTGGGTAGCTTGACCACGTTGTTGTCGTCGAACCCTTGCTGACCTCTATCTATCTAGTACCTCCCTTGTCCTGGGATTCCACGACGAAGGACCATGGTCACAAGCTATTCCAAACCATGGCGCAAATGCTGTGGAAGTATCCGCATAGAGAATATGCCTCCGCGTCTCGACCAAGGCTTGCTGGGTGGAAACGGTGCCGGGTAGACGATTGCCCGGCTACACCATTTATTCCTGCCCCAACGCCACGTGCTGGCGAGAAACCCCGCAACCGTTACAGCTCCGACGGGAGGAGGTCGCTATTGCGGCTGCGCAGACGCTGGTGGGGGAAATGAGCGAAAACATACGCAGGGGTGACGAACAGAGGTCCCGAACATTGACTTTGAAGAGAGATCTCGCAAGGTAGGCCTCGGTGGTGTCGGTCCGTGCTATTTCTCATCGCTGTTGTGTTGTCAGAGTTGCAAGTTTTTTCTGCGTATGATCCTGCCGCGGGGTGCAGTACACTACGGTTCACTGCCGAATGCCATACGAAGGCGTGCCAACGCATTCTTTGCTTTCAAAAGTGACCCCTTCCCCCTCCCTTCACGCTGGCTGAATCTTCGTATGCGCGCGCGTTCTTCCCCCAAAAGAGTGCTTGCATTGTGTCACGAAGACCCTTTGGTAGGAGCCAACGGGGAAAGAGGACTGCAGACAGAAAGCGGCGGAAAACGCTTCGACCGGACCGGCCGTCTTGACCCCCAGCCAACACCAGTCCCAATAACATCAGCATCGCTATCCCCTCAAGACGCCAGTGGCTCAGAGTTGTTGCCTCCGACTCTATTGCACAACTCGGATCTGTCAATGGGTTCAGCCAATGATGGCAGCGGTCTAGCTGATAATCACGGCGCAGAAGTGGGTGAGGGTTCTGTTAGTACTTTGCTCCTGCCAGCGATCGGCCCCACCAGGTTATCGCGGCAACCCCAAGATTGGGAACTGGAGAACAACGAACACGATCAACAGCGGGTACCCCAGCGGCAGCTACAACAGCATCAACTCCAACTGAATCAACACGAACACATGGCGCTGGAGGTACCCTCCCGCGGGGCAGATGGAACAGATGGAAATGATGCCATCGAGCCAAGTCGAGGAAACGGTAGGGAAGGTATTAGGGAGAAACTCGCGTTGTGGCCGGAGTTTACGATTGTGCCCCATATTGCAGGAGTCGGCAGGCCACCCCGTGAGGGCGGCGATATCGCATGCAGCGAAGAACGACCATGGGAAGGGACCAACAGCTGTATTGATGCTGAGGTGTTGAAAGCGGTGGCGAGACTTCTTCTGTCCAAGCTGCAGATCTCCGTGGAGGTAAGTTGTCAGAGAAGTAGATCAATTTTCTCGCTTTAAAGCGTGGCTGCTTCTCTTTTGTGTTTCTAAGTAATATACTGGGACACCAACAATAAATGGTTGCCACCGTGACTCCGCTCTCAGTCAGCTGAACCAAGGTATTCACGATGCCCGCGACCGGTAGCTTCGCAGGTTTTGCCTTCTTCAGGGCTGCTGTAGATCAGCTGAGTGGTTCCTGTCGTCGGAACTCGTGCCATTTTGGCAGCATTCCTCTACCCCTCTCAAGAAGTATTGTGTACATACATCCTATCCATTTCTTTTGTCAGGCAATCACACCAAGGCTAGCATTCCCCCGCACCCACGCCATGGATTTCCCGTCTTTGACGAAACGGGCGACCTTGGGAAGCGGCGGTGCCGGGGCCGAAAGCGGCGTTGACATGGGAAACCGGCAGCTAAGAAACCCCAGAACGGGGCCCAGAAGGAGCAGGGAAAGCACCAGAACGGCTAGACCATACGAGGCCGGCAACGGTAACTCCGCTTGTAACAGCCGTGAACAGCGTCGTCGCGGTGGGCGCGGCGGCACTCTGTCTGATGATCAGTACGAGGAAGGCATGTCCAGGGAGGGCGGGCGCGATCGCGACGTTGACAGGAGCAGGTCGAGAGTGCCGGACGATGCTACTAGTATCTGGTCGGGGTGGCATAGCACGGGGATTCCATCGTGGGACATTCTTGTGAGTGAGATTCTGGGTGAGGCGTCACCATTTTCGATGGAGTTTCGGGTCGGCACCATTTAGACCTCATCATTTTTTCCGACAGAGAAAAAAATGTGTAGTTGTCACTATCTCACCGTCATTCTGAAGGACCCAATTGGTGAACGGAACACCTTTGCGAATTATCATCCGGACAATCCACAGGAACCAGCCGTGCGACAAACGAAGCGGCGGAGAACACGAGATGCCGCCTGCCAGACGCTTACCTACCGTGAGCTCCGGGATCACGCGAAAACAACGGGTTCGATGCACAACGCCAGTGCCACGGGCGGGAAAAACTGCGACAACCACCTAAGCCCTCCCCCGAGAGCGGTACACCAGGTGCACCAACGACAGTGGCAGCAACAAGCCCGCCATCACGTAGTCCCGGCGTCGAGATATATCTCGATGCTAAACCCACCGAGATCTCCCGTCCCTTCGACCAATGCAAACACGACGCTGTCCGTGTCGTCGGTGTATCGGACCACGGACGGGGGTGGGATCGTCCACGGCGCTATTGTCCGAGGTGGCGCCCGTGGCACCGACGCGCAGGGAATGAGATCGTGGCCTGCGCAGCATCAACAACGCTTGGCCGGGCGTGTTCGAGGTGCCGGCGGCGACAAGTTACGCCACCAACGCGATGAAGCGCAAAACCCGTCGTCTAGTAAAAGTGGCGTTGAACGAGGCGGGTCGCTTGCCCGACTGACAGACGGTCAAGGCACGCTGGTCTGTTCCCCGCCATCGTCTTTCTTGCAGCAGCGCAGCCTTCACTCCTCACCACGCCGAAGGAAGGAAACAGAGCTGGATACGCCATCAGCGCCTTCTGCGCGCTTACCGGAGACGCCAGGGACGCAGCGCGCCTCACCCCCGCTCGGCCAGGTTTCAGTTTCGTGGAACCAGGAACAAGATCAAGGGGTTGAAGGGGGGGAGGAAGGAACTGCGCCGTGCACAGCAGTGCCTGAGCCAGAAATGGGGGTGCCGAAAAGTTCGTGTAGCAAGAGAAGGCCGGAATCACTCCCCAGAAACGGCGGCGAATGGAGCACGAGGAACCACACCGTGGTCGGCGGAAAGGGATCTGGAAATCGAAGTCATGCTCGTGGTGGTGGTTTCGTCCACGAATCGCTTTCAAAGGGACCGGATTATCGCAAGGTAAAATGTCGTTTGTTCGGTGTTTTCTCGAGTACGACAACTCTCACGAGGGACATTGACACACATCCATCAGCCTGTAGGCCAACAAGACTCAGAACAAGACAACATCATGACTGTCAACCCCTCCCTATGTATAACATGCCTCCAATAGTCCGACACGTTCGTACTTCCCGCGATTTACCCTCGTTCCCACATACGACGTATCTGTGGTGTCATTCCGTAGTCTTCACCGTTGTGTTTCATTTCTATTGCTTCAGCGGCCGACCAACCAAGAAAAGATGGCCAACGATATGTCACCCTCTCTCTGTGCGGTTGGGCATCTATCTCTACCGACGCAGGTCTTGCTCTTCACTGTGAACGACGCCGATTGCCGTATTTTGAGGCGTCCTCTCGCAACCGGCGGCCTGACCAGCACCAGCGAGACCACAACAACAGCGCAGTCTGAGGTTGCGGAACTCAACAAAACCGACCAACAAGACGGACGCCGATTAAACGTTGACAAGCCAGCGAACGGCAAGCGCGGTAGCAGGCGGCGGTCTGCCTCGCGGCCACGTGGTCCCGGTGACGCTGCTGGAACAAATTTTGTGAGAAACTGCGGACCCTCGGTCGCGATGGGAGCAATCAAAGGTCAACCAGTCGCAGCAACAGCAGCCAGGCCATCTTCAAACTCTGCTGTCGGAGAAGACCTGTTCGTTGGGAACAGTGGCAGGATGCATTGTGGCCCCAATGGCAGGGTCAGTGGGATAGGATCGGCTGGACTGGAACCGGTAGTTGGCAGCAACAGTGTCGTGTGGGATTCGAAAGGTGGCGTTGGAGAGCTGGACGGCGGGCCCACGATGTGCAGCAGTGTGTCAACTCTCAGCGGCGAAGCGTTTAGTCCGTTTTGCCCTAGGGAATGACTATTCTAAGCGTTGACCGATACAGCAACCTTCTTCCTGCTTGAGATATCAATTTTGTGAGAAGACAGCCACACTGCTGTAGTTCCCAAGCTCTGCAGTAGTAGCTTGAGTCTCTCTCTGCCGAAAGTCTTTCCTTCTAGCGGGGGCGAGTTGGTTTCACGGAAGGAATAACTTTTCTGCTGGAAGTTGTATGCATTTTGGTTCATTCTGTGCGTGCGGAGGTCGTGCCATCGTCTGCGTACAGCAACCTGCATCTCTACAGGAGCATCAGGGGAGGAGGAGTTGATTCTCTTTCCTCGCGTAACAGTGTGTGCGTCGTTTCCCCTGGACAGCGTCGTAACTACGCTTGTTGCTTCGTCAGTGCGGCCTACAGTCTAGTAATGTTGTTGTTCATGAATGCTGCCTTCCGCCGATTCCTCCGCATGTTGTTGTGGTTGTTCTATGGGCTCTCGTTCGGGCTGGTATTTATGCTATCTTGTATGGGTGTAGGGCTGCTGTGCTGATGTAAGTTAGCTGGCTTGCTGTTGGGTCTTTACTCGCTCCAGCACATGTGCGACGCTTTGCATTGGTTGTGTGCTGCAAGGTGGACAAAACACTGTGCTCAGGCTCGGCTTGTTTCGGTCTGTCGCACGGTCTGGTAGACATGTCAAATGTACCTGGGGGTGCTCAACAAACAAGTGTTCTTTATCACCGGGAGAGTCGGGTGGAAGTGCCATGAAAAGGTGTTATACGTAGCGGCACTTTGGCGAATTGATTGACACCGATTATGAGAAGTTGGTCGAACGGGAACACTTTTCTTGTCAACGGGCACATGTTTCGTCGAACGGGAACAAACAATTTCGCCGCGTTTTTTCTGCACGCGCGTGTAGAGTATGGTCTTCACGTCCACAGTCCACACGCAGCTCCTACTTGATGCAGAACACTGCTTATATCACGCAGGGGCGTCATCCCGCCCTAAATGCGTAAGGATGGCACAGAGCATCGGGACGGCGGTATCACTCCCTAGCGAGCTTCAACAGCAACAGCAGCAGCAACAGCAACATGGGCGTTCTATGCGACACAGGAAGTTGTACAACAACATTATTCGTGGCTTTGAGCATCTGCTGCTACGAGGCAGTGGATGCTTGGAGCAACAGGGGCACACAGATATCCATGGTCGCGGTGCAGGATACGTGGTATGGATGCCACGCAGAGAGCAGTACCAGGAGCACCGGGAGGTGTGGGATGGAGCTGGGGAAGAAGGGATGGAGGGAGAAGGGGGCAACCCGCTTGTTCTGTATGGTGGTGGTTATGACGGTCTGTTCAAGGTAAATGTGTGGATGAACAAAAACCACCATGCTGTGAACACAACCGGCCGCCCGTCGGTAAAATGTTTGGTTGCCTCTAATGCATGTGCACACGCCAGTTGCGTCGAATCGGCCTGCTTGGTTGACTTTCCACAGCATCCCACGTAACCATTCGATTCTGTTCCAAACGTTGATATCGTGGGGCTGCTGCACACTCACAGTAGTAGACTTGTAATTATATTAAACGATGTATGCAAACTATGCACGTACTTTCATGTCAGCGCATATGTTCAGGCTCTCCTCATCTCCACTCTCCGAAGAACACCAAGAAGCGTGTAAATGTGATGACTGACTTGATTCAGTGGTGCGGGTGTGTGGACGTCCAGAACGCTGACCTCGTATTACATTGCCTGAGGCTGGTTTCTTGTTGCCTACGTGGGGTATCCAACGCCGAATTGTCTGCAGGGTTCAGTCTTGAGTCCTGGACCAGCAGCTATTTAAATAGTCAAGGGTTTCACTTTTTTTCGTTTTTTAACGCTGGAATCCTTTATTCCCAAACGATGGCGCGTTCGGCAGATGTACGCTTCATTCGTCAAACCTCCAGACCTCACCTTGTTGGGCGCCTGACTATGAAAACGTACTCCTGAAGTGGTAGCAAAAAGATCGATACTCACGAGGTGTCTGCCGTCAGTCTAAACGGCACCGATGTAGGATCTTCACAATGCATCGTGGACCGAATGAACAAGCAGACGAATGAGACACAATCGTAGGATAGAGTCGGCTGGACATATGCATAGAATTGCGAGAGGTATTGGAGTGCTTGCCAAGCAACTCGAGCTATGCACCCGCTTGCCCACATCGTTTCTCTCCCATTGCTCCCGACCTAACTCAAAGGGCGGCTTGGAGAAAGCGCTTGGCTCCTGCGACTGCCTTTCACCACCGCTTCGGTGGATTAGAATCCCGCTGGAAATATTGCCGCCCCCCGTAGCCAGAAGCTCAACCGCTGCCACCCCTAGGATCATCAACCGCCCAACCACCACATCAATACCGCGCCCTGCCCTGGGAAAGGCGGAACACCACACCACCCGGTCTTCTGCTAGCAATCTGATTAGATCACCGGGTGCTTCGGCTGGCCGCCAGGAGGAAGAAAAACAAGAGGATGTGTCTCGCGGGGTAACGGCTATGCCAGAGGGTAGCAGGGAAGTGAACAATGCAATCCCGAACAGGGGAAAACGCGGACGCGAAGCGGAACAGCCAGATGCAAATACTTCAGGAAAATGTAAACAGCCACAAAAGCGTGGGGGGGGGGTCGGCACGGCAGGAACGGCGAGGTTCGAACAACGGTGCGAAGAAGAAGGAGGTCGCGTTGGAACCGGGAAGCGGTGTGCGAGAGAGGCTGCAAGCGAAAGAGAGCTGCGGGCGGTGAAGAACGCGCGGCTGCAACGTCAGCGCGAGATGCTAGATCTGTGGTGGCTGACAGGTGGGACATTCCGCGTTTTCAAAGTTTCAATGCGCCAATGCACGCGTCAGAATGCCGAAAACTTCAACGTTCGGTGGACAAAGCTGCAGGTTCCAACCCGGGCATGGTACGGGAAGTGGTAGAAATACATTCTTGGCTCCATTGGGGGCATCAAAAGGACGACTAATGGTCACGCCTAGCGATAATCACGCCAATCATGCAACGCAGGACAAGAGTTAATGGCCCCATAGGAAGGGGCATCCTTCTGTGCGACCCCAGCTCTACCAGAGGAGCTCAATGAAAAAGGAACGTGGCGGTATTAGAACTGAGAGAAAAAGAGAGAGCGACAGTTGGTCTGCAGGCACACGGAAAACGATCCGCACAGATTGCTTGTAAAAACGTGTAGTAGCCGCTGTGGCCTCTCTCTCATGCATCTAAAGCTTGAATAACGACAGACGAATAGTGTGAATTTCGAGGCGTATACAGTGTAAAATTCGAAGGGACAACACATGATTCACAGGACTTGCCGGTCCGATCGATTTTTCCTACGGCCTCAAGGTGCATTTTCCGTGTCGGTAGACGCCTGTCGTCGTAGCCGCACTATGAGAATCAAAGTTCCAGCTGATCTTGGTGCGTCTAAGAGGAACAAACAATGATCTACAAATGTTCTCATGCAACGTTGATTTCAACTCTTCCCGGCGTTTGACGCTGTGTCTACAGATCCTCCAGCCCCCAAGGTATCCGCGGAGGCCTTGCGGCTGCGGGTGGCGACGGAGACGGTGGAGATCTTGCAGATGGACACTGACGATGTACCTGACGTTGTGTGCACCATTGAGGCAAGCGATCATGGCCCCTGCATGAACGATGCTATCTTCAAGCAGTAAAACTTCGCACCTTAAACATTTTGGAACGCTTCCATGCATAGCACCCATCATGCGTCAGCTTTCATCTGCTAAGACGTCAGCGATTTTCAGAATAGCCACGAGTGATATGAGCCTTCTTAGTAGAATGTTTGAGTCATCGCTGGGAAAGGCTTATCGTCGAGCGTGGTCAGTTGGGTCGCTCTATGGTCGTCACCCTAACCCGGAGTTCGCACAGGCACCAGACGAGTTCAACAATGTCGGGAAACGGGCCTCGGTATACCACGTTTTGGCCAAGGTATTCGCCCCCAAAAACGAGATGCTCTCTTGCAACGGACAACTTTGGGTGCTGCCGTTCGTATGGTACCTTCAACAGTGGAGCCGAACCCTACTCGTTCACCCGGCGTGACGCTGACGCTCATCCCAACGTCTTGCGATGCAGACGAAATCTCCGTTAACTCTATCTGTTGGTGGCGCCGCAGGTTTGTCAGGGCCGACCGTACCTTCCTGGGAGGCTACAGCGCTACCCCAACGTTACAACGTCGTCGGGATCTTACCGTGCGGTGCATTCTTATCGAGGTGGGTAGGGGGTAAACTCGACGTTCCGCTATGCTGTCCTCATTGTAGTGTTCCAAATCCACCTGCGCCGTTACCCATGTTCCTTCTTCGCACCGCCAACTTTAAAGGGGAACAGATGCACCTTTCAAGGCACGTGTCAACAGTGATGAAGGAATCAATGGGTACGCGTATGAGGCAACTCCGCTTGCATGATCGCCGGTGTTGTAGATCTTGGCGGGACACCCGAAAGTTACAGTGATGCCGATTATACGTTCGCGTGCAAGCGGCGTTCAGAGCTCCGTGAGCGCCGGGGTTCGGAGCGCACGAACAAGCAACAGCGGCCGATGGGTTGTTGAAGTCGGGTAGACCAGTGACTTCGGAACGATAATGGGATTGGTTATTCGACAGGGAGACCCATCTGCCGCTTCGATTGACCGGCAAAGCTGATGAATAGAGTCACCGATGTGACTCTTGGTAGCATGCGTACCCCACGTCCGGCGTCTACCCAAGAGGAACAAAAATTGATAGTTTTAATCGGTGTACACTGACAGCGGCTGGCCTATCCTACTGCTAGAAGCGAAATCAAATGTATCATTTCATGGCCGGATATGGGAAGTTGCAACACTAACTCGGCGTTACAAGCAAGCTCGAGCGTTTTTTAGTATTATCGTTTATCCATCCAAGATCTGGTGCTGACTATTCAGGATAACTTTCGACTGCTGTGTTCCACGTCCCTTCTCAACCAACAGTTCCCGTTAGTGTATCCCCACCTTCTCAAGACGAGGGATCGCCAGGAGCACCAGCGGGAAGCACCAGTGCAATGTTGTCTTCCCCAAGCCCAACAGCGTGCTCCTCCTGGCGGGGTGACTGGGGGACCGGCGATGACGGATCGACCGCCCGGGCGGGATGGGTATCGGTAACCGACGTGAAACCGAGCCATTGGTACAATGTACGGCATCGCTTTTCCTGGAGAGATGGCGTCCCCAGCGACGGGTTGGAGGGCCTCGAGGAGGTACATCGAGCATTGATGCACCACGAACAATCGTTTTGCCCGACCGCGTTGTTCAATCCCTTCACCGTCCCGCCGTATCCACTCGCCCCACCTCCCATGCGATGCACAGGATGAGCACCAGATTCATGGCTCCTTTCGCAGTTTTCTTGCCTTTTCAAGCCTGACGACAACAACCTTTGCTTTTTGTATATCGGTTGTAAAAGGTTTCTTTTTCAGCAACGGTGCCCTTGACAACCTGAAATCATCCTTCGAGCAAGTGTCACTGAAGCAGGATAGTGGTTGCTTACCCAACCGGCGACTCGATTGGCAACGGGTCTACATGTCTACGCGGGGGCACCCGAATGCGCCATGAACGGGTCATCCATTTCCTCGCCCTGGCGTGACCCCTCCCCTCGCTACCGGTTATATCGCAGGTAGTTACAGCAACACGGCACGTGCACACGCAGGCCTTCTTTCCCCCGCTGACCCCGCCTCCTAGGCCATACGCGGTGCTGGGATGCTCTCGGCAACATCCATGGCCACGGCAACAACCGCAAAGTGGATCTCGACGGCCCTCTGAAGCGCAGTGCGGCGGGCGGGGAGGACACGAAGGGCTGGGTTTCCACCTGCGACTGCGATGGGGGGTAGCGACAAGGGGGCCAGCGGGGCCCGAGAACCGCCTTTGTTTATCTCAAGAGGGTTCCCCTCAGGTAAAATACATTGGTAGGGAATAGTACGAACATGGCCCGCTCTGAAAGGAGTTTGGCTCTCGTGATCGTAGCGAGGACAGCTTACGACAAACAAACTTGGTTCTGCATTCACAACGTTCACTGAGTACTGAACTGGAAACCGAGGTCTGGGAACATAATGGGTCTACATGGGGAGTCGTCCCGGATACTCTCAGGAGCATTGGCAGCCACAAAGGGTTTCGCATGTAGTGCTTGGACGGCTCCTGCGTTCTGATAAAGCATCGAGGAACACATCCCCGTGACCCCGGAGACACTGTAGAGTGACCAAGCCCAGGACAAGACAAAAATTGCACAGACACAAAAGCCTTGCGGGCATTTAGTTTCTATTCAGAGAGGCGCGGACCTACCTGGATAGGAGCGGGCGCAATCTCTCGTCGGTGTTGCTGCCAAGCAAGCGTGAGTAGGTGTTGCATGTGCTTTCTCGGAGGATTCAGCGCGCCATCCTCACCCCCCCCACCCCCACCTCCCCCGACAGCAGGAGAAGAAGGAATACATTCTGCAAGCAAGCGTCCTTGAGATGCCTTCTTCAGATGGCACCAAAAAGGCGAAGGTATCATCGCCGATAGACGATGGTCTTGCGGCCCCTAATCCTAGTCTACGTTCGACCTGGGGAAGAAACTTGTTGTCAACAGGAGAACACCGAGGGCCGCAATATGGAGGTGGCCCGAACCCGGCATCCAGCCGACTCAACGCTACCTGGTTCCCCGGTGGGAGCGTTGATGGCCCTAGTTCGATGGACGCGAACAGCAATAGCGGCAACGAAGGCGAGCTCAGCGACGAACCGAGGTGGGGTCCGTGGACCACGATTAGCAAGACTGTCAAGACTCGGGAGACAGTGGAGCTGCCTCTAGCGATGGGTTCACCATCGGCCCGGGGGGCTGCTGAAGTGCCGTTGGGACTACGGTATCGCGTGGGCGTGCGACGGAAACACAGGACACAAAGGGCCATGTTTGGGTGAGACACACTGTGCTGGTTTGGGTGTTAGCCGTAAACCCACGAGGGTGGCGGGGGCGGTAGAAAACACGTATGATATTTGTCGTTTCGTGTAGGCAACCCCGGCCATTTCTTCAAGGCGTACATGTCCTGAAGTGTTATGTGGGGACTGTCGTCAACCTTGAACATTTGGAATGTTAAACCGGTTCATCCTCTTACCCGCGCGTGCGGCGGTGTCGGCGGGGTTCACTTTACCGTCATCGTTATCTCGGCAAATGCCAAGGTTGAAACCATGGCCGCTACTAGATGTCAGGCTGCAAGTCAGTCGGCAGCAAAGACGGAATGGCTTTCAGGGGCGCCTATGAAAAAAAGCCTCTCCGCAGAGCGCTTTATCATCTTTTACGGGATGAGGCACCCGGTTTTATTTCGTTGTGACGGCACGGGGTGAGTTATCCGAGGGCAAGATGAGTGGATTTTCCGTGGTCGTGTCAGGAAACGAAGCCAGGAGTCTTTTTACCTTTTATCATTACGGAGCGGAGTGCGTTATCCGTCGCACGGTCGTCTTCGGAACGGTATTGTGGTACTATACCGTACCAAGTCGTGGCCTTGGCGACAGTTTCCCTTCAAAACCCGTCGAAGGCATACGGACACCCGCACCAATTGACGGAGTACCTGAGCTGGGTGAAGTGCGATGGGTTCGGTACATGGGAATAAGAATTTGGCGCACGGCGAGCTGTGCGTGGATGTCGCAAGCCACACCGCATGTACCCTCGTGGCCAGAAACGCCCAAACATACGAAACCGCTACCGTTCGTACCAACTCAATCAACCTCCGAGGCCATTTTTGCGTGGTAGAAAGGGTACCATTGCCAAAATCGATAGTTCTTCCGACCCATGCCTGTCAAACACGAGTCGCGTTCAATTCTCACTTACCTCTCCTGTAGAGGTAAACCAGCGCGATTAATCATGGCACATCCAGCCCCTCGTGTAGTCCTTACATCAAGCATTCCATGATACCACACCACACGCCCAAGGTAGTCAGAGTCGATCTTGACTTGTACTCGCTTCTCCACGCGAGCGGGTAGTCCGCACCGAACCAGTGTAAAGGAGAATGTTGTATTCCTGCCGACTAAAGTGAACTGCACCTACATACAGCTTTCCCAATTGACGGTCCTACTGTGTCATCTCTGGAGAAGACCTCCGAGTTCGACCTGAGCAATATATCCAACTTGATATGGTCGGGCGTCATTTTCTCACGAAAGATGGTCGTACGCAACCCCTAGCACGCACGTGGACCGTGACTCGGCGGAAAAGCCGGGACTGACTGTGCTTCGTACGTTTGTAGGTTCGGGATTGTCCTCGGATTTCGCCACAGAGCAGCTCAAAGCCGCTCCGAAACAGCGAGATGTTTACTTCCTTGTGAAAACCGCACGGAGCGGAGCTGGGCGAGCCTTTCGTTCATGCCATAGACCAAGCGGCATAAACCACTGTTTTCCGTCGAAAGAACCGCATCGTGAACACCCTTGATGTTCTACATTGGAACGGCCGATCCGATTTCACGGCCGCCGTGGCTGGCTACACGGCGCTGACATCAACCCACCTCCGCGCTCCTTTCAGCCAACGACTACTGTTGTCCGCTCTTCCTTGAACGTAACCGATCACCCAGGGAGGTGCTCGAGGTGCCTAGAGCTTTGCTTCGGCGGCTGTGCAGTATTCAGGACATATCAGTCACTCGGCAACCGTTGCCGACACCCCCTACAGTACAAAAGACGGGACGAGGTCCGTTCGTCTCAAGAATGGGGCGGAAAAGGCAAGACGAGGGTGGGGCGTTAGGGCTCGACGAGGCAAAAAGCTTCCTCCAGGCGTTCGAAATGTCGGCGGACGGGGACAGCTTCCCGATGCGCGTGGCGTGGGAGCTTCAAAACGAGTTTTGGCAGCAAAACGAAATCGAGGTGGTGAGTACTTTCCAAGAACAGTGCACCTCGGAACCTCAACATCCTTCAACGTGTCCGCGACAAACCAGCCATGAAGAGTATGGAAGCAGGCGTAGAGCGAGAGGACTACTAGTAGTACCGGGGATTTCACCCACACGCAGCCTTTTCTTCACACTACTTAGCATTCCCTCGTTGGCCCTCGCTCTCGACCCCCCACAACACTGGCCAGGTACCCCCTTCACAAATCTCTGATGCCCTCCCTTCTCTGGTTATAATCACGGGCAAGCGAGGTCGTCTTCTTGACAGTTTGAAACCATCCTACCCGTCCTGCTTCGCAGGTGGAACGTAAGACATCTCTCGAGATTGAAGCTAGACTAACAGCTGAGGCTGAGAGTATCCAACGCACACTTGAATTTCCTATCAATGTTCGGTTCATCACAGGTGAGTCCAAGCTACTGACCGTCAGCAGTCTTTGTCCGCTCGTATGGGTATCATGCGTACGTAGGTTTACGTGCAACTTTCTAGCCTGCGTACAACCCCTGACCACGAAGGAGGTTTGGCAGCACGCACTACTTCTACCTCTGCTTCTTTGCCGTGAAAGCATGAACTCTACGCCCTAAGTATACCTCAACCATTTTGTCCTGATGCCGGAGGTGTTTCCGTAGGTGCAAATAGAGCCGTAGACCAACGCGTGCCAAGTTAGTACCATGATCTAAGGTGGTGTGTGTGGCTGGCTGTTGTAGTCTTGCCAACCCCGGCACGCTCGTTCGAGTTTGTCCAGGTCGAAACAAGCCTATCCGTGTTTCCCTGCTTGTTTCAGTCACAGCCTGTTTCCAATTGTTGCTCAACTTGTCAGAAGATGTGATATCGCCACAGTTTTCGCAATATCTCCGACCAGCTGCCCTGCCTACGGTAGCAGCGTACCGTTTGTCAGCCAGTCGCCCGCGAACAGTTTTTTGCTTGCAGCTCTATTCCGACGACCGACCTCTACGCTTGAACGTCTACTCTCGCGGTGATGTGTAGGTGTCATCCGTGAGGTAGATGCGACCGCCGGGGGGTAAGGTGCAACGTAATGGCGAGTCCAGCTGGAAGAGAGAACCAAACCGGTGTCATCCTCAATAGAGGCGCACCTTGGCGGGGAAGAAAGGGGAGACAACATATGTTGACATTTTCGTGCCTGCAGCACGCCCCCTTTCATAATTACTATCTACATGGATGGCGAATCTTGATGTGGCAGAGTGCCGACTTCAGGAGGAGCTGATAGTAAAGCGCTCTACGTTAGGAGACCGACGGAGTTAACCCCCTGCAGGGAACCATTTGTAGTACTCTTTCTGCTGGCCATAACAACCGAAACGTTTCACACTCGCGACTCGTTTGCATGCACTCACTCATAGAAGATATGTAGAGTAGGTGCTTGTTGAGGATACACTCGAATGAATAGGAGGTGCTTATGCACGACGGTCTACTGCACAGCGTTAGCTCACGTCTAACAGCCGTGTTGCTCAGGTTCTCACGTGAAGGTCGCGCAATTCAGCACAATGAATAATTTAATTCTTTTGACTGCTGGTCACACAGACACAGACAGCTTGTTCATACGGTACAGTAGCTGTTGCACACAACACGCCGATGTTGTCAGAAGTTTCACAGTAGTTACGTCTCGTTGGATGTTACACGCCGTTGTGTCGCTCTCCCATCCTCTTGCACACGCCGTGCGCTCACGGTGCTCACGACTGTCTTGGTTCGTTCGTGCTGACTGCGGCGGGGTCTTGTACATTTTCGTACTCTTTCATGAAATTCCAAGTGCCATGGATTTCCATGGTAAAATCGGGTCTGCAAACGAATTCAAATTCGGCACGAAAATGGATGTAGGCGTCTGTCCCGGTTGTTGTTGTTGTTGTTGTTGTCTTCACATTAAACCGTTGCTAAATGCCAAAATCTAGCAAAAGACTCTCAGCCCGTGGTCACGAAAGTGCTAGAGCTATCTGAGGATCTAAAGAACACGCACACNTATCCAAGAGCCCGAAGAGGTACACCTAAAAATCCCTGCAGCACCGCATGCGTGCCCAAAAGCTGAACTGCACGCCCGTCCCACCCTTCGACTACACCAGCATCACCCCCTCTCCCTGTCCCACTCTATACCAAAACGGAAGATTGCCGACTACAGCAT